>JAVTVY010006696.1:0-41233 GCA_036873755.1 Hanleya hanleyi | reverse complement strand
CTATATACTGTGTATATATGTATAATATCTTATTACTATTTCACTCATTTATCGTAAAACATATGTGGAAATCCTTATATCCTTTTTATAGAACATAAAAAAGATATTTAAAACCAATTGTGTTTTTGCCAAAATTTAAAAACTATGTTCAAAATAACCTGAAAAACGGACAAGTCGAGGCAATTCTCAATATTTGATTTTCATTTTTGCGAAAAGCAGAACGAAAATCGAAAATTGAAAATTGACTGTCGAATTTCAATTTTCGTTTTTTGTTTTTATAATGCCAAAATCCAAAATTGAAAATTGACGGTCAAATTTCAATTTTTGATTTTGAGAAACCAAAAACGAAAATTGAACTGTGCAAGGTTACGCGGACCATGTCCACTTGTATGGTAAGCCAAAGTGCTTTTTATTCAAGAATTTCCGATATCGGAATTGAAATTTCTGATATCGGATATTCATGTCCTCTAATTTCCGATATTGAAAATTAAAATTTCCGATATCGAAAATTGGAAATTAAATTTCCGATTCGGAATTGTAATTTCTGATATCGGACATTCATGTCCTCTAATTTCCGATATCGAAAATTAGAATTTCCAATATCGAAAATTGGAAACTCAATTCCCGATATCGGAAATTGTCACTGAATTTCCGATATCGGAAATCTTGGATTGCTTTCTTAAGGCACGGTCCAAACGATTACTCCCCAGAATGGAAGCATGCGCGTGAGTGAAAAGCGCGCCAATTTCCGTTGCCGCCATGGCAGAAAACATCAGAGCTGTGCCCTTGCGTGTAAACCGATGTACGGGAAAAATAAAAGAAAAAAAATATTGTTTAAAAATACATCTTTTATTTTACCACTATGTGATATAATGTTTATTAAAATGTCAAAATATATACTATGTATATGGATATTATATGTTATCACTATGTGATCCATGCATTATATTGTTTAAAATGTACTACATAATATATAATCTGCTTTCTCGTAAAACTTATTGTGAAAATATATGTTATATTGTCTTCAAATGTGCTATAAGATTGTATAATACTACTATATACTGTGTATATATGTATAATATCTTATCACTATTTCACTCATTTATCGTAAAACATATGTGGAAATCCTTATATCCTTTTTATAGAACATAAAAAAGATATTTAAAACCAATTGTGTTTTTGCCAAAATTTAAAAACTATGTTCAAAATAACCTTAAAATATAGGGTGGGGAAAATGTCCACAAAGAGAAATGTCTACTGGGGGAAATGCCCACTGGGGGGAATGTCAATGGGAGAAATGTCCGCTGGGGGAAATGCCCACTGGGGGGAATGTCCTGGATTCACGTGTACCAGTAGCCATGTTATTTGCCGCCATCTTGGGGAATTACCCAATGTTCAGAGAGAGGCTAAGGGAGGGAACAGTTTTCGTAAAGCTTCCAGAGCTTTCATTTCCGATACCGAAATTGAATTCCCGATGTAACGGTTCACCGTTTGTGTAGAGAACAGTTTGAATCAGGAGCCGTGTACTACCGCTGGAATGTGGGAGAACGACCTTGACCCGTGTCGTCAGTGTCGAGCAAGGCAGATATTAGAAATGCATTCCCCCGTATTTCTCGCTTACCAGAGCGAGATAGGAGTTGCCCTTTACGTGGAATTTTCTCTACAAATTATAGATTGGGGCGGCATGCTCATTTATGGACTATGAACTGTAATTTCGCTGTGGAAGACGATCTTCGTTGCGGCGAAACGTCTCCGTTCGTGAGGAAGCCTCCTGTGAGGACTTTTTGGGTGTGGAGAGTGCACACCCTATTTAATCTCGAGCAGACGGAGGGAGCGGGGTCAGACCAGAAAGAGAGTGCTGGAGGAACACGTCCAGGTACAGCCTGTAACTTTCGATTTTGGCGTAATTTACGATTGGGCGTAAAGGCAGTTGTTTTGGCCTGGGAATCTAAAAGATTATAAATCCTGTAGTGTGTACAACCTGTGAAAGACACGTAAAACCAATGTACATTCGTTGGTTTGCCTTTTCAATGCGGCAACGTGTTTGCGCGGTGTGCATAATTTAGGGAACACGTCCGACTGGCGTGTTGTATGTAGTTGGGGGTATTCTATAATACTGTAATGAGACATGTGTTTGCCTGTAGCACATTTAGGCAACTTGCATGGTCTAACTTCAGTATAAAATAGGGCTTTAGGGTCTATACCAGTAGGTTGATAATTTCGACAATATTGCTGTGCTATCTCGCTGCACTGGGACTAAAGCCACAATATTTGTTGATCTTCTTGACCGTGTAGCGGTATATGGCAATAGTCAGGAGATTCCTCCCCCCCCCCCAGAAATATACAACTGCACTAAATACAGAGATAAATCAACCAAGTTTCCCCCTGCCATAATCCTACAACGTATCGTGTAGCCTGTTTATTCGTCGCCGACAGCCGGGCAACGCTATACGGGACGGAAACGGTCGCAGTATTACAGCCGGCGGGGCGAGACAAGACACAGGCGGGCGAGCCATTTTCGTCGGGAAATATCGATAAACTGGGCTGGGCGCTTTGGGAGCAGGAAAGGTCGCAGACAGCTACACAGACGGCGTATAGCTGGCCAAAGACAAGTTACAGATACAGCTCACAGATCACACAAGAAAGATACAGAACACAGATTCCACAAGAGGAATATGTGTATTTATCACACATCCCCAGCAAATTAAGACACACAGATCCTAAACAGTACAGTACAAGTCCCGACATACAGATCACAGATTATACAGTCAAGAAAGCTACAGAACACCGACCCCACAAGGAGGATATGTGTATTTATCACACATAAAGATACGGTGCAGGCGAGCTTCGTTTTATCGATGTAAAACATACAGATTCCAGTAGGATACGTGTATTTATCACACGTTAAAGAAGCCGGGCTTCCTTTTACCGATGTAAAAGTAGTAACAAGACTTACAGACTGTACAGTCAAGCCAAGGCACAGATTACAGCGGTAAAGAAAAGGTCAAAGACAAGATACCAGTTACAGACAGTAAAGAAAAGACAAGGCACAGCACAGGCAGATTTCTGAAACGTTGATTAAACGTGAAATCTACAGACCTGCGACCGGGTCGCCAAAGGTCGCAGAAGGTCGCAAACGGTCGCAGGGCTTGCGACCGGGTCGCAGAGGGTCGCCAACGACAGTGACATGCTGTAATGATGTTTCATCGGTACCAGATGAAATGGTAATAGCACATTATATACCCAAGTAATTGTCCTGACGGTCACGGAGAGTGAGTGGTGCGTGATACTTACCTGAGAGATCGTCGTGCAGTTGTGTAGTCACAGGCGTGTCTATAGACGGGTCGCAGCAGCCGTAAGGGTTGAGACGCCGGGCTATACTTACCTGTGCGGGAAGCAGACTGGTGAGCTGACAAGTTAGGGTCAGGCTCCGACGACTGGGGGTGAAGAACACGCCGGGTTGCCACGTCTCTGGAGAGAGCGTCACTGCCGTGACGTTCCAACGACTGGGTGTCGTATCTGGAGAGAGCGTTACCGCGTAACGTTCCAACGGGCCGTGACGTTTCAGCGACTTGGTGCCATATCTGGAGAGAGCGTCACTGCCGTGACGTTCCAACGCCTGAGGGTATATATATATTGGGGAGAACGTTACCGCCGTAACGTTCCAACGGGCCTTGACGTTTCAAGGACAGGGGGTCTTGTCTGGAGAGAGCGTTATATCCTTAACGTTCCGACGACGGGGTGCCATTCCTGGAGAGAGCGTTACATCCATAACGTTCCAACGACGGAAGAGAAGGGCCAGCAGCCAGGCCGCCCTTATCCCCAGAAGAGAAGGGCCAGCAGCCAGGCCGCCCTTATCGCGCATAGACATAAAGCACTATATTAACTATAAAGCTATATGCATACACCCTCATATATATATTATTGCCATATAACATCAAGCTTAAACTGCACACATTCTCTTCTATTATCCACATATACACCAGGGATACGTTTAACTCTATATGCACACACCAAGTGTACGTATCCGTGAACCTTATGTGCACACATCAAGTGTACGTATCCGTGAACCTTATATGCACACCCCAAGTGTACGTATCCGTTAACTTGTGTGCACACATCCTCTCACGTCACGTGTATATATACATCAAGGTTATTTGCATACACTCTCCTAGTGTCTGTACATATATGTAAATATCATAACGTTACATCTCCTTAGACATTCTGTCTAAGCCACGCGGTTCTACGCCATTATTTGTAACCGCGTATACTATTTGTGCAGAATATACCATAATAGACCTTTACATGAGCGTCAGTCATCCTTGTAGGGTTGTGATCATCTCTTCGAGCCCCGGATCTCTACTAGTGAAGGGGTTAACGACGGTGACGGCCAGAATGCCAGTGGGCAATCCCGGTTATTGATTCGTTTTCTCGTAAACACCACGACTGGTCCTGCTCGTACACGCTACACGGAGAAAACTGGTGGCAGCGGTGGGATCTGGCCTGATCTACAACAGAAGAGAACAACCGACTACTAGAGATGACCGACAACGACGTGCCGACAACGCCAGTAACCATGAGTTCCCCGGCGACAACACCGAGACGTCCGGGCATGGCGGGTCTACGGGCTATCCTACAGGGGAGAGGGCTATCGAGGATACCTGTTCCAGCCACTTTGAGGCCGGTAGAAGCACCGTCCGAGCTGTCAACGCCCGCCATCGTCGAGGCTGAGACTTCGTCGACTATCCGAGTGCTACTAGAGGGCCTCAAAAGCTTACAGGCAGAGATGCAGACGATGCGGGCGACCTTCAATCAGACGATGATGGGAGCCCCACCGCACACGTCCACACCCAGGGCCGAAGAGGGTACTACCAGAACCCCCATAGACCAGCCTGTACGGGAACAGACGATTTGCGACCGGGTCGCAGAAGCTGGCGACCGGGTCGCAGAGGGCCGCCACCGGGTCGCAGAAGGGCACCATTCAGCGGCTGATACCAGTGGGAGAGCCACAGTCACGACCATCCCTGTTTCCCGTAAGAAGTTGGTTAAGGCTTCGACCTACGATGGAAGTACGCCCTGGAGAGATCACCTGGTACATTTTGAATATTGCGCCGCCTTAAACCAGTGGACGCTGGAAGAGAAGGGACAGCACTTGGCCGTATCCCTGCGGGGGCCAGCACAGCAGGTTCTCTCTAGTCTGAAGATGCAACCAGGGGAAGCAAACTTCATCTGCCTACGTGATGCCTTGGAGAGACGCTTCGCACCCCCTAACCAAACAGAGCTGTATAAGTCCAAGCTGAAGTCAAGGCGACGACTGAGGGGAGAAGATCTACCTGAACTGGGCCAAGCTCTGGTGAGACTCAGCCAGATGGCCTACCCCGACGCCGGTGATGAGGTCCAAGACACCCTGGCCCGTGACCAATTCTTTGAGGCAATTGAAGAAGACTTGCGATTCAAAGTCTGGCAGTGCCGCCCGAAGTCCCTAGACGAGGCTGTACATGCAGCAGTGGAAGTAGAGGCCTTCCAAGACGCCCAGCGTCGACGTCCCGACCCCACGGCAAGAGCCGCTGCAGGAGAAGCCCTCCCGGCTGACGTTCCGGAGGATGATGAGGACGCGCAGGCCCGACTTCGAGCAGAGATTGCTACCCTGATGGAAGAATTTAAGAGGCGCTTCCCAGGACGGGGACGCTCAAGTTCAAGGCGGGGACGGGACGACAATCACGCCGGGGATGTTGGAGGTGCGGAAAAGACGGCCATTTTAGAGCGGCGTGCCCTGGACGTTCCCCCTCTCCGCCCCCGAGACGATCGTCCGGGTCCGGGAACCCACCAAAGCCCCAGGGACCCAAGCCTGCGCTTCATAACCAGGGAGAAGCCGGGATATACCTACCCGCGTCTATCGGGCCGGTGAAGGTGATGTGCTGTGTGGACTCCGGAGCATCTATCTCCTTGATCAGCCGCCGGATATGGGAACAGCTTGACCCAGATGTGAAACCAGTCCTTCGAGACTCCCGGTACCAGTCCATCAAGGTGGCTGACGGTTCCCATATGCCTCTGCTCGGAGAGGGAGACTTCAGGATATCGATCCAGGGGACGGTGTGGAAGCACACGCTGGTTGTGGGAGATCTGTCCATTGACGCAATCTTGGGGTACGACTTCCTGTATCGCCACGGCTGTATACTTGACGCAAGAGGCCATCGATTGAAGCTGGGAGGCAAGTACCTGCAATGCGAGGTTGTAGGAAGTTTCGATTGTTATCGTTTGGCCCTGGCTGAGACCATCACCATACCGCCTAGAACCCAGATGCTTGCCCCGGCCAGGGTGGAAGACGCACCGCCGGGGGAGATTGGACTAGTAGAGGGGGAGCTCGCATTTACCGAGAAGACCGGCCTAGTCCTGGCGAGAACACTTTCTCGAGTTGCATCTGATGGTAGTGTGCCTATTCGTATGCTGAACGCTTCCGACGAGTCCACAGTCATTCACGCTGGTACCTTCTGTGGTAGTATGTCCACACTAGGTGATGTCCCGGAAGAGCCTACAGAGCCGAGGGCGCGGACGACGACCCTGCCGGCATATATGCGGCCGGCGTTGGAGAAGTCCAAGGATGGCCTGAGTGCAGCCCAGCTGAGGGAAGTTGAACAAATGCTGAATAGACACGCTGGTTTGTTTGCGGCCGATGACGATGACCTGGGACGTACGACCAGGGTGCAGCATCAGATAAAGACGGGGAGTGCACCCCCGATTCGTATTCCACCTAGAAGACCGCCCCTTCATGCTCGATGGGAGATCGACAAGCAGGTTGACGAGATGTTACGACGAGGTGTGGTCGAGCCCTCCGAGGGACCCTGGTCGGCCCCTGTCGTCCTGGTGAAGAAGAAGGACGGTAAATCTCGATTCTGCGTCGATTACCGGGCCCTGAATGACGTCACAGAGAAAGACGCATATCCTCTGCCAAGGATCGATGACAGTCTTGACGCACTGAACGGGGCACAGTGGTGGTCTACCCTCGACTTGATGTCCGGATACTGGCAAGTCGAATTGGCGCCTGAAGATCGATGGAAGTCCGCGTTTTCCACCCGGAAAGGCCTGTACCAGTTCCGCGTTATGCCGTTCGGGCTGTGCAACGCCCCTGGAACCTTTGAATGCCTGATGGAAGCAGTATTGGGCGGTCTGCACTACGAGACATGCCTCATTTACCTCGACGATATCATCGTGTTCGGGAAGACGTTTACCGAGATGCTGGCCAACCTGGAGGTGGTGTTCCAGAGACTACAACTTCATGGGCTTAAGTTGAAACCCTCCAAGTGTGTCATTGGCGCCCGAAAAGTCACCTACCTGGGACACGTCGTGTCCGGCGCCGGTATCGAGACGGAACCGGAGAAGGTCCAGGCTGTGAGAGACTGGCCCACCCCAGTCTCCCAGACCGAGGTACGGAGTTTCCTCGGATTGTGTAGCTATTATCGGAGGTTCGTCAAAGACTTTGCGACCGTGGCAGCGCCCCTGCATCAACTTACCCAGAAGGAGAAGAGCTTCGTGTGGACCGACGATTGTCAGGTCGCATTTGAGACCCTGAAGGAGAAGATGATAGCGGCGCCCATCCTGGCCATGCCTGACATGTCTAAACCGTTTATCCTGGACACGGATGCCAGCGGTTGGGGCATCGGAGCCGTTTTGTCCCAAGAGGTCGACGGACAGGAGAGGGTGGTGGCCTATGGCAGCAGGGTACTCACCAAGGCTGAGAAGGCATACTGCGTGACCAGGCGCGAACTCCTGGCGGTGGTCCACTTCGTTAAGTCGTTGCGGCACTACCTCTACGGGAAGAAGTTCCTACTGCGCACCGACCACGGGTCCTTGAGGTGGCTCATGAGATTCAAAGAGCCGGAGGGCCAACTCGCAAGGTGGATCCAAGCTCTGTCGACCTATCAATTTGACATCGTCCACCGACCAGGCCGTAAGCATCAGAATGCTGACGCGATGAGCAGACGTCCGTGCAAGCAGTGTGGTCGTTCCTCCGAGACCGAAGACGGGGAGACGGCGGCGGCCCGGGCTGTGACCATAGCTCCACCCAACGAGGACTTTGCAGCGGCCCAAGCTGCAGACCCCGAGCTACTTCCGGTGATTGAATGGGTGAAGGCTGGTACCAGACCTCGGTGGGACCTAGTCTGTCAACACAGCGGGGTAACAAAAGCGCTGTGGGGAGCCTACGACGCCTTAGCCCTGGAAGGAGACCTCCTGGTGCGACGTTGGTATGACGTGCGAGGCCGGGAGAAGGCCAAGTTACTGGTGGTCCCGAGGGCCCTTCAAAAGAGGATACTTAAGGAATGTCATGACAGCCCGACTGGAGGACACCTGGGGGTGTTCAAGACGTTGAGGAAGGTGCGACAAGCGTACACCTGGGTTGGCCTGCAGCGTGACGTTCGACAGTGGTGCCGGAGCTGCGACATGTGCAGTCGGAGGAAGCAGGCCGGGAAGAAACCCCGAGGACAGCACCGCGGGATGATGACGGGATGCCCCGGAGAACGTATCGCCGTGGACTTGATGGGTCCTCTCTCCCTGACGACGAGAGGAAATCTGCATATTGTGGTTATCTGTGACTATTTCACGAAGTGGGCGGAGGCTGTGGCACTTCCGGACCAGGAAGCGGAGACGGTGGCCCAAGCTGTGATTGACTTGTACGTCAGCCGGTTCGGTGTCCCCTCCCTGATACACTCGGACCAGGGGCGGAACTTTGAGAGCAAAGTGTTCGAGGGGATGTGCCGGATCCTCGGCATGAAGAAGACGCGGACGACGGCGTACCATCCGCAGTCTAACGGACAGGTTGAGAGGTTCAACAGGACTCTGGGTCAGATGCTTCATGCTAGTGCCGCCCGCCACCCCGACGATTGGGATGTGTATATTCCACTAACCCTGATGGCGTACCGTGCGGCCGCACACGAGACTACGGGGTATACGCCAAACATGATGACGTTTGGCCGGGAGGTGACGCTACCAGCTCACCTGACCGTTGGGGCTCCCCCGAGTGAGAGAACGGAGCCCGTGCCGTGGGTCGGGGACCTTCGTGACCACTTAGTCGACGTCCACGAGGATGCGAGGGAAAATAGTGGGAAGGCCCTGAGACGGCAGAAGCGCCTTTACAACCTGAAGGCCAAGGCGCAAAGATTCGGCCCCGGAGAGCAGGTCTATCTGCATACCGTAGTGACCCGGCCAGGACAGATACGGAAGCTTCGAGACCGGTGGCTGGGACCGTTTGTGGTGGAGGCGGCCTTGTCGGACGTTACCTACCGGATCCGGAGTGACGACGGGAGGCGACAGGTCGTCCATGTTGACCGGGTCAAACCATGTTATCCGCGGCTGGACGTGGAGGGTGACGATGCACCGTCGGAGAGCGACAGTGACAATGGCGGCGACCAGCAGGGGCCGGAAACGGCTCACGCGGAGCCTTACGCCGTGACCCACCCGGTAGCCGTGCAGCCACCCATAGGCCAGCCCCAGACGAGCCGGAGTGGACGCGTCATCCGACCGCCGGCCTGGCAGGGCGAATTCGAGTTGGAACCGCGGGGGACGCCGGATAGCGAGGTGGAGGACGAACGCGAGGAAGTGGCCGAGGGTGAGGCAGCCCCCACGCACGCGACGACGACCCGCGGTCGGCGAGTGGTGAAGCCTCGCAGGTTGCACGACTACGTGCTGGCGTCCCAGCCCGTGTACCGTAAGAGGGGGGAAGCCCGACCCCTCCAGCTGAGCGTGCAGCCCAGTGGACCTAATGTCGTGGGGCGGCTCTGCTAGCCGCCCAGGTAATTCCGTGAAGGAAATCCGTGGACCTAATGTCGTGGTGGCCCGGCCAGACCGCCGGAGGGCGGCCACCTAGTGATTTCGCCGGCCCTGATGGCCCGTAATTGGCGAGCAGTTTTGTTTAATTGATTCGTACTGTACAACTGGAACTGTAACGTCACCCTGGATGGAGAGACCCGTACGGCCATGACGGGGACGTCATGATTTAGAAAGGCGGGGGCAGTGTAACGGTTCACCGTTTGTGTAGAGAACAGTTTGAATCAGGAGCCGTACTACCGCTGGAATGTGGGAGAACGACCTTGACCCGTGTCGTCAGCGTCGAGCAAGGCAGATATTAGAAATGCATTCCCCCGTATTTCTCGCTTACCAGAGCGCGATAGGAGTTGCCCTTTACGTGGAATTTTCTCTACAAATTATAGATTGGGGCGGCATGCTCATTTATGGACTAGGAACTGTAATTTCGCTGTGGAAGACGATCTTCGTTGCGGGCGAAACGTCTCCGTTCGTGAGGAAGCCTCCTGTGAGGACTTTTTGGGTGTGGAGAGTGCACACCCTATTTAATCTCGAGCAGACGGAGGGAGCGGGGTCAGACCAGAAAGAGAGTGCTGGAGGAACACGTCCAGGTACAGCCTGTAACTTTCGATTTTGGCGTAATTTACGGTTGGGCGTAAAGGCAGTTGTTTTGGCCTGGGAATCTAAAAGATTATAAATCCTGTAGTGTGTACAACCTGTGAAAGACACGTAAAACCAATGTACATTCGTTGGTTTGCCTTTTCAATGCGGCAACGTGTTTGCGCGGTGTGCATAATTTAGGGAACACGTCCGACTGGCGTGTTGTATGTAGTTGGGGGGTATTCTATAATACTGTAATGAGACATGTGTTTGCCTGTAGCACATTTAGGCAACTTGCATGGTCTAACTTCAGTATAAAATAGGGCTTTAGGGTCTATACCAGTAGGTTGATAATTTCGACAATATTGCTGTGCTATCTCGCTGCACTGGGACTAAAGCCACAATATTTGTTGATCTTCTTGACCGTGTAGCGGTATATGACAATAGTCAGGAGATTCCTTCCCCCCCCCAGAAATATACAACTGCACTAAATACAGAGATAAATCAACCAAGTTTCCCCCTGCCATAATCCTACAACGTATCGTGTAGCCTGTTTATTCGTCGCCGACAGCCGGGCAACGCTATACGGGACGGAAACGGTCGCAGTATTACAGCCGGCGGGGCGAGACAAGACACAGGCGGGCGAGCCATTTTCGTCGGGAAATATCGATAAACTGGGCTGGGCGCTTTGGGAGCAGGAAAGGTCGCAGACAGCTACACAGACGGCGTATAGCTGGCCAAAGACAAGTTACAGATACAGCTCACAGATCACACAAGAAAGATACAGAACACAGATTCCACAAGAGGAATATGTGTATTTATCACACATCCCCAGCAAATTAAGACACACAGATCCTAACAGTACAGTACAAGTCCCGACATACAGATCACAGATTATACAGTCAAGAAAGCTACAGAACACCGACCCCACAAGGAGGATATGTGTATTTATCACACATAAAGATACGGTGCAGGCGAGCTTCGTTTTACCGATGTAAAAGCGGTAACAAGACATACAGATTCCGGTAGGATACGTGTATTTATCACAGTCAAGCCAAGGCACAGATTACAGCGGTAAAGAAAAGGTCAAAGACAAGATACCAGTTACAGACAGTAAAGAAAAGACAAGGCACAGCACAGGCAGATTTCTGAAACGTTGATTAAACGTGAAATCTACAGACCTGCGACCGGGTCGCTAAAGGTCGCAGAAGGTCGCAAACGGTCGCAGGGCTTGCGACCGGGTCGCAGAGGGTCGCCAACGACAGTGACATGCTGTAATGATGTTTCATCGGTACCAGATGAAATGGTAATAGCACATTATATACCCAAGTAATTGTCCTGACGGTCACGGAGAGTGAGTGGTGCGTGATACTTACCTGAGAGATCGTCGTGCAGTTGTGTAGTCACAGGCGTGTCTATAGACGGGTCGCAGCAGCCGTAAGGGTTGAGACGCCGGGCTATACTTACCTGTGCGGGAAGCAGACTGGTGAGCTGACAAGTTAGGGTCAGGCTCCGACGACTGGGGGTGAAGAACACGCCGGGTTGCCACGTCTCTGGAGAGAGCGTCACTGCCGTGACGTTCCAACGACTGGGTGTCGTATCTGGAGAGAGCGTTACCGCGTAACGTTCCAACGGGCCGTGACGTTTCAGCGACTTGGTGCCATATCTGGAGAGAGCGTCACTGCCGTGACGTTCCAACGCCTGAGGGTATATATATATTGGAGAGAACGTTACCGCCGTAACGTTCCAACGGGCCTTGACGTTTCAACGACTGGGTGTCGTATCTGGAGAGAGCGTTATATCCTTAACGTTCCGACGACGGGGTGCCATTCCTGGAGAGAGCGTTATATCCATAACGTTCCAACGACGGAAGAGAAGGGCCAGCAGCCAGGCCGCCCTTATCCCCAGAAGAGAAGGGCCAGCAGCCAGGCCGCCCTTATCGCGCATAGACATAAAGCACTATATTAACTATAAAGCTATATGCATACACCCTCATATATATATTATTGCCATATAACATCAAGCTTAAACTGCACACATTCTCTTCTATTATCCACATATACACCAGGGATACGTTTAACTCTATATGCACACACCAAGTGTACGTATCCGTGAACCTTATGTGCACACACCAAGTGTACGTATCCGTGAACCTTATGTGCACACACCAAGTGTACGTATCCGTGAACCTTATATGCACACCCCAAGTGTACGTATCCGTTAACTTGTGTGCACACATCCTCTCACGTCACGTGTATATATACATCAAGGTTATTTGCATACACTCTCCTAGTGTCTGTACATATATGTAAATATCATAACGTTACATCTCCTTAGACATTCTGTCTAAGCCACGCGGTTCTACGCTATTATTTGTAACCGCGTATACTATTTGTGCAGAATATACCATAATAGACCTTTACATTAGCGTCAGTCATCCTTGTAGGGTTGTGATCATCTCTTCGAGCCCCGGATCTCTACTAGTGAAGGGGTTAACGACGGTGACGGCCAGAATGCCAGTGGGCAATCCCGGTTATTGATTCGTTTTCTTCTAAACACTACGACTGGTCCTGCTCGTACACGTTACACCGATATGGAAAATTCTATTTTCGATATCGGAAATTGTCACTGAATTTCCGATATGGGAAATTCTAATTTCCGATATTGGAAATAGAATTCCCGATATCGGAAATTCTTGAATAAAAGCACTTTGTCTTGTCATACATTTGTCTCTTTCAAAGAATTAGCTTGTGTGCTTAATGGAATGTTCATGTATTCCTATTCTCTTAAAAACGTTGAGCGAAATTTCACTCAGGTAAGAGTGGAAATTCATCCCACTCAATACTTGAGTGAGATTTTCACTCAACTTGAGTTACTTTTCACTCAACTTGAGTTAAATGCACTCAACCTGAGTGACATTCACTCAAGCAGAAGAGTGGAAATTCATCCCACTCAAGTTGAGTGAACTTGAGTGGTTTTAACTCAAGTTGAGTGAAAAGTAACTCAAGTTGAGTGAAAAGTAACTCAAGTTTGAGTGAACAGGTGCATTTCACTCAAACTTGAGTGGAACAGTTCACTCAAGTTTTTCCAGAGAGTGTAAACAGCGTCCGTTTCAATGGCTATTAAAGGGAGATTACTTGGGTCTACCGGTTGAATGTTAGTATTGAATCATATACATGTACGTTGGCTCGTAACAACCAAAAGTAAATACACCTGTAGTAAAACTACATCTCAAAGACGAAGTATGCTTTTCAGCGTGTCAAACAAGGTCGTATTATAGTTACTGAATCAGCTGCGTAAACACCTTATATCGATAATCAAATTGCTTTCTAGAAAACAGTTATGTTATTTTGTTACTCCGTTTCTGGCAAGGGAATTTTAGTGAAATATTGTCCTCGGCACCGAATCTTTGCTGTACCAAGAACCTTAAAACTCGGGGCTAAAATAATACGAGGTTAGCCATCGGATTCATCAAAATGAGAATTAGATGTTGTGTTTGATTATTTCGTTAATGCAGGTCCAATAATAGAATTTAATCGACAAAGGCCTGCCCTTCAATACAAAAGAGCAGATTACATCATCTCTCAGTGAGTAAATGAATTCATCGTTATAACTGTGCCCTCTATACTCTGAACCTAGCCGTGTCACTTGGCCGTTCAGAATCACGTCCTGAACTGGAAAAGAAAGAATACGGTATACGCTAATACCAATCACCCGCCAGATGATGAGAATACATTTTTACAGCGATGCTATGAAATAAGGAGCCGTGAAGTTGAATTTCTGCCAATAAATTTGCGGTTTTTACTAAGCGCGATGATAAAGGGTGAGATGAAACATTATGATTTATACCAGTGTGATAATTCAAAAGGTAGTCGAGTAATTTCTTGTAACATACTGCGTTTCCTGAACTATTGTCGCATTAGCCTTGTCTTATTTGAATCAGTAGTATCAGTACTGTGACGACAAACATCACCAGTGCCCTGTTAGAAGATTATGGTCACGTGACTAAACATTTTAAGCTAGAGACTGCATCGTCGCGGAAAATGTTATCAAAGCGACCATAACCTGAGATGGACGAGCGGGATATTTAATTGTACAAAATATGGTCATTGACGACTGTGCAAATTGAATGATATGGATACACGGCCCCTAACACCAGCTTGAGCGGAATTGACACGAATGGAAGAGCAGTGGGATATAATATTGTCGCCAAATCACGAGATGGCCTGATGTACGAGTCTTGGGAGTGTCAGATGTAATCACAGACCCGAAGATGTAACACCGATGATCGTTTGTAATTGGGGCGTTTGAAAGCAACAGATTCTGTGACGTGGAATTGTTCTTTGATGTGATATGCTATCTGTAGTGGTAATTCGTCAAATCGTTGAAGGAAGATACTTTGCCTGTAGTGAGAAACCAGAGCGTATAACCAGAAAAAATATGCATGAGAGCAAGAGTCTGAATCTGATAAGAAAATGTACCTGTATACAGAGTAATCCATCAGATTAAATGTCTAGATTTATGAGGAGGCTATTACTGAACTAAACTGACCGTAAAACATGACCGAGAATACAACAGAAGAAATCTAAATCGATGACCAGTTGAAGGTTTCTGGCCTTATATTTTATCATCAACTTTATATTCTCCGATAAACACGATTGTCCCAGAGACGCAGTGTAAAATGGTGTAAATGGAGCATTTACACATTCTGCATGTACCTTCATGTTCAATACAATGTATGGATGTCAGAAGGAAATACAATACAGTTTTGGTCATATCTTAATGGTTATACCAATGAGTACTGTATTTTTGTGTGTGTTTTTTTTAACGTACATGTATTTATGCAATTTTAACGGATCAGTATATTTTACAGAGACGTTGTAGACTACCATTATACGGATTTTCAGACAGATATTCAATATCGGAAATGAAAATTGACAATAATTGAGAATTAAAAATTACAACATCTGGGTTGTAATCTTACACATACATAATACTTTCGCACACCTATAAAGGTGAAGGACGGTTTAGACAATATGGCAAGTTAGTGCGAAAGATAGTGTAATCATCCCTAATAAGCCACCGTGTGTGACGATATCGAAATGTGTAAACGATATCTTGTAAAGTATACATTCGTCATTCTTCTACTATAAAGGAAAGAGCTTTCGACAAGGAGATAAATACGAACCATTTCAGAGTCCGTCTTGATCCAGTATATCCGTCAACATCTTCCGTTATATGAGATGAAGCCATTAATTTTTCAGTTATTTTTGGGGGGGGAATTTCTTCTCGAAATCTCAGTAGTCGGGACTTGTGTTTTCAATGGAATAGGTTGAGTCAGTTGATATGTAACATAGAAAGAGTAAATATTTGCAACCATTAACGATCGTTAAGTTTTAGGTTACTGATGTGTATATGCCAAATAGTATTTTTCGTGCAAGCAAGTATAAGCAAGATGTAAATATGACACGTGACCGCAAGTGACCAATGGGCTATAAATACAAAGTGAAGATCCGACATTCAGTAGACATCCGTTGTTCATAAAGAATTTGAGACGTTACCGTTAGTGGAGTAACTGAGATGCGGTGTTGCTTCAGGTATTGCACAGCCAGACGAAGACTGTTGATTAACACTAAATAATCATGTTCACCACGCCACTGATAAATGAGGTTAAGAGTTAACACTATTTCTACTCAATACCATTTCATTGTGTTGGTCAACTTAAGTATTTGGTGTTAAGCGGTTTTAGTCAACATAATTATACATCATATGCCCCCAATACAGTTGAATGGTGTTGGTCAACATTAGAATTTGGTGTTAAGCCAGTTTTAGTACTAAAAATTCTGGTTTAGGGCCAACACCATTTTCTGTTAAGATTCATCTGTTCTGTTAACCAACGTAACTAGATTCCGAATCAGTTGCATAACACGTTATTTTATAACGCTTGATAACATGTTTTTTTTCGGGGGGGGGTTCTTCCGCCTTATCTGTCCTGTGTTTTCGAAGTGAACATTCAAGCAGATTCTGCGTTGTCTTCAGCGATGATTCGGAGCTGGAGTTAGAAGCCATAAAGAGGCTGCATCCCGTATAAACCCGGTACAAGATATAACAGGTTAGCTACAACATTAATCCTCGTGAAGATTTGATGTTTTGTTTGTCCGTCAGTTTAGGGACCATTCAAAATTTATCCTGAGGGGGGGGCCGGTGGAATTTGAGGGGGGGTCACCAATAACTTCGAGCCCTACGAAGGGGGGGTCATGTGTAACTAGACTGTGTGTAGAGGGGGGGTCATCAGTAACTTGATAAATGATGATGATAAATGGACAGCTGTTCAGCTAAGATTTCTTGAGCTTCTGTATGAATTTCATGTTTTTAATGTTGAAGAACCAGGGTGGACTTTAGATGCAGGAAACACATGTATCAGAACACTGCTTTGTTTATCCATGGAGCCTATTAAACAGTAGGCTCTATGGTTTATCATAAGCCTAAACAAAATACAGTACCATAGATAGACCTATGTTCTGTTAGCATTAATCTCTGTACAAACCTCCTGTAGTGTAGTAGGACATGAGACTGGTAAATGACTTTATAATCATATTTACTCTTCTCAAGATGTATTAAAAGCTAGGCCCCTATTCAGCTAGATTTGAGTTAGTACACAGTGCATCTATAGCAAATCCTTTATCTAAACACATCAAGGTGCAGTGCAGCCTGGACCTTGTGGTCATTGACTAGCTAAATGAATATTGGCTGAATTTTGAGACTGAAACAAATAATTTCAATAATTTATGCTGCCCCAAAGTTGAAGAAATAAATTGTGGCGTACTACAAGACAAGTTGCACTGACGGTAGTTAAAAGTCATGATGAGGATAATATTATAAAATATAATAATTTTAATAGTTTTATAATAATAAAATGGCATCTATTTTTTGCAGGCTTTTTGTAGCGAAGCCGACATGATGAATGCATGAAATTAATCATGTCGGATTCGTCCGTATTTTTATAAAGTTTATCTCTGTGTCAGTATAACAAACATAACCTCATTGTTTCCCTGAGCGGTTGTATGTAGTATTATCTATCATAATTATGCAGTATGACATAATTTTACCTCAAACCGGTGAATGCGAGTAAATACGTCATACAGAATGTATCTCCTCGCTCCTCGCAGTTACGTCGTAGTGCAGAACTGTGTCACGTTCCCTGTCACTTTTTCATATGTATAATACCATACCGCGAATCAGTTTATCAACGAATAGCTCTTCATATTATTAACGTGTTTTCAATCGGTCTTAATATAATTTCACACTGCATCATTTTAGTGCCCCTGGCTAGGTTGGAATGGTGTACGGACATTTCCCCCTTGGACATTTCCCCCAGTGGACATTTCTTCCAGTGGACATTTCCTCCACCCTATATTTTTAGGTTATTTTGAACATGGATTTTAAATAATTTTGTAATAACGCAATTTTTTTTCTATATAGAAGGATTTCCACATATGTTTTACGATAATTGAGTCACAAAGTGATAGGTTATTATACATATACACAGTATATATCAGTATTATACAGTCAGCACATTTTAAGACAATATAAAAGATGTATACATGGTATATAGCGTAACATTAACTGTTCATAGGTCGGTGTCATGAAGCCATTTGATGAGCATAAAACTGAACTGAAGTGAAAACTGAGGTAAAAAATAGAACAAAATAATATTGTTTAAAAATACATCTTTTATTTTACCACAATGTGATATGTTTTCTTAAAATGTTAAAATATATAATATGTATATGATTTATATGTTATCACTATGTGATCCATAATATTGTTTAAAAATGTGCTATATAATATATGATGTGCCAAATTATTTAAAAACTATGTTCAAAATACATTGTAGGGTGGGGCAAATGTCCATTGAAGGAAATGCCCACCGGGGGAAATGCCCACTGGGGGAAATGTCCATGGGGGGAATGACCTTGTGGTGAGATGGCGGGGGGGTCATTGATAAATATGGTATCAGGTGAGGGGGGTCACTGGTAACCTTCCAGTCAAAGGAGGGGGGGTCACACATAACTTTGGGTCATCAGCTGAATTTCCACCAGCCCCCTCAAGATAAATTTTGAACGGTCCCTTAGTAAAGGCACAACGTCAAAATTTGACAGGCGTGAACTGGAATACAAACGAAGAATTTTCGTTTCCGTCAGTGGTAAATTACATCGTGATATCGTGATTTGGATCGAAATTATTTGTTTATCAAACACTACACTGTAAACCTGGTCATGTAACTGGACCGCCTCTTGTCCTAGAAGAGAATACAGAAAGGAGGTAGCCCGAAAACATCGGCTAAAGAGTCTATTTTTTTGGTTGGTGTTGCTGAATCCGACTCCTTAGCCCGAATGACTGATAGAGCCTGAAATGGAAATAACTAAATAAGACGTCAGTCGCTCGAGATCTTTTAACTGCACACGGCGTGGGGAATTGAGACAGAGGCACAAAAAGCATTTTATCGAATAAATAATATGGCATCTCCAGCACTATGACAATCACCTGATGACTCATTTAATTAGATGAAATCTGCCATCAAACACGGATTTTGTCAACAAAACTGTTGTGTTTCTTTCTCCACAGTTTACAGGGACATGCGCAGAATGGGGTTGACCTTTTGGCTCACGTCATCAAGAAATCGATCCATGCCGGTTTTAAACCAATAGCGACGTGTGTTTATTCACGTGATCAGAAAGGTCACGAGATAAAAATAGCGAAGGTCATATTCTCACAAGATGTCAGAAAGGCACGAAAACGTTAGAATCAATCGAGGTTTTTCTCACACATTTGATCACATTTTGTCGGCATCAAAACAGTCATGATAGATGGTACATGGACAAAGAAGCTCAGGTCGGTCAAACTGTATCAAATTGGCATATTATTTATCTCCCGTTTCGTTATTTTCGTCAGCAAAAGATTGGGAAAAGACACTTTTCCGAACAACAGATTTTATTGCGAAAATTCAACCTACCCTCGCTCTGAGCTGTGATAGGAATGCCACGCCCCCTTACCCTATATTTACCAATCACAGAGTTTCTGAGTTAAGAAAGGAGGTAGACAAGACGTCACTAATCCTTTTCCTAATTAAACAATAATTATATTCGATCATCATCATCATCGTCCCGTCGGCGTCACCCCAAACGACTGATCTTTTCCGCAAGGATAGCACCGTCAACACCCAGGCCATCCAGTTTCCTTTGCCGTTCTTCTGTCATTCCAAGACCCGCAGACATCGGTCAATCCACAGGGGCTCGTTACCGTTAGTATTTGGTTAATTACAGGGGGAGGGGGTCCAGGTAGGGAAAAATTGGGAAGGGAGGTCCATCAAGTCGGAACCGTCACCTCACCACGCCCACAAACCTCTTGTTTCATATCCTCTTGTCTTCGAAAAGCGAATAAACTTCCCTTTTAACAGATCGAGAAAAGGCTCAAGATTACTGTACCTTCTTCTCCCGATAGGGTCGCTTTATGCAAAGAAGTCCAGGATTCAAACATAATATTTAATGTGTGTATGTTTTAATGTATTGGATTACTAAGTTATTAACTTGAATACTTAGAATTTTGTTTGGTCATCGCTATATAGCTGAAATATTGCTGAACGCGACGTTAAACCTCCACTCTCTCTTTGTCTACTATACTATACTATACTGCTCCAATGTGGGTGGATGAAAAGGCCCTCAAATTAATGACGTTGGAAGAGATCGCAGTTTCCGTAGAAACCGGAGAGACGTGATATGATAAGCTAATTTCTGTATTTAAAATCTTATCTATACACTCTTAAAACGCAAGTATGTTTTATTTAACATTGTAAAAGTCCGAGGAGTGACAACATTATATAAAGTGTTATATTTCAGAAAAAGTGTTATATCCAAAATTATAGTGCTGTATCGGGAGCAATACAACACTTTACGAAAATTTTATAAAGACGTTCAGGTCTTCTCACGGAAGAATTCATAGATTATTTTTATGTATATTTGTCACACACCCTTTGCATACAAGCAGCTCTAGATGGTGAGGTTGATCCTGTTGGAATCCCATATAGCGATTTCAGACCCTCTATATGTACTTATGTGAGACGGCTGTTTCAATCTTTATGGGATGCTGTGAATAATAACAAAATTTATGAGTTAAAAAAACTGTAGGCTATACTCGTCTGAACAGCCAGAAACGTTTCGATCAAACCATGATCAGACGATGTAGAATCGACCATACACGATTAACTCACGAACATTTACTAAAAATAGAGCCAGTCCCACGGTGAAACATATTCTTATCGAATGCATAGATTTTAAGGATAGCTGTGCCCTTAGAGGCAGTTTTTGCACCCCCATGACAATTTGTCGTCTGTATCAATAAATATACAAGATAACCATAATAAACTATATATTTTATGAAAGCGTACATCGTAGGGATTCCAACTATATGATTTGTATAACCGACGCTGCTACTGTGTAGAAAATAGTTAAAGTTTAAAAAAAATTGAAATGAAAACAATAGCGAACTAGTAAACCTTATCTCAATTTTTTAAATTTTTGCGTGGTTTTGTTTTTACAGCTATTTTACTAAAATAAATTGAAAAAACGTACTTTTTTTACGGTCGTTTGTCTTTAAAGTTGAATAATTAAAAAACTAATCCGAACTAACAAAAAGTGAGATAGGGTTTACTAGATCACCTTATAAGTAGCAAGCATGCCAAATTTCAAAAGCGTAGCTTGGATAATTTTCGAGAAATAAACGTTTAAATATCGGATTTTGTACAAAAATGAAAGGCTAGAAATCGGGCAAAATGCGTCCAGCTATACATCTGATGAATTAATCCAAATTTTTTGCTTGAATTCTATTGTCAAATACATTTTCAATCTGTCTAATGGGACCTACTCGAATTCCTGATTATTCTGGATAACTATTACACTAAGTTTTTTTCATCAAGGCGGTTCACAGTCCAATTTAAACTTTAAAAACTTGATAAAACTTGTTCAGCTGAGAATTGACACTTGTGTAGATCACTTCACGGCGGGTGTCTGAGTGAAGTGTCACTGTTATAATTAGAAACAAAAAACGGATGTCTTCAAATAGAAACCGATGAGAAACATCTTCGTTAAAGACGAGAGGAACTGTCCCTGAAATATGCAGGAAAAACCAGAGCTAAGGGCGATAATCACCCATGCCACAACATTTTTGAAGATAAAAGTGAATATGAATATTTAAAGAAAAACTGAGGAAAAAGACTCCGCCCCCCTCGGCTATACCGTAAATAACCTATTCCAAGAACATGAAATACCCATCGCACACATCTGCGACACAGACAAAATCACTAGGCCACCCTGGGAATTAGAGTCGCCTCACGTGGACACAGTATACACGACTACCTCACAAAGGACAACCCAGACTTTATAAGAGCCACCACCCTTGAATATATCAACCAAAACTGTAAAAATTAATTAAAAATCTATACAGACGGATCGAAAAACACAAGTAATAACACAGGATCAGCTTTTGTTATACCGGAGCTCAACATACAAAATGGTTTCAAACTTCCAGACAATATGTCTATATACACTAGTGAACTGATTGCTATTATTAAGGCTCTCGAATGGGCCATCTAGCACAAACCAATCCGTGCTGTGATACACAGCGACTCCCTTAGTGGACTCTCATCCATTGAAAATTCTATATCTGACAGTAGACCTGATCTCATACACAAAATAGAATATATCTGTACACAAATACACAACGAGGGTATAGACGCCATTTTAGCTTGGGTCCCCGCGCATGTCAACATCAGAGGTGACGAAGCAGCCGACAAAACTGCCGACTTGTACATAGCGACTCTTCTCTACTAGCATTTATATTTCCTCATTGTTATTCATTATTTAATTATTTATTTTAATATCTAGCGCTGCAAAAGATCTTAAATTAACGAAAAAATGTACCGTGGAATTTAAATAAAACATTGAGTTGATGGGCCGCGAAATCCGTATGGGAAGCGGCCCTTAAACTACAATTCCAATCAATGTTTGCATGGTTTTGATCAGAAGGGGGTAGATTAATGTAAATAAATAGGACTAAAAGATAATTAGCTTACCATAATACTGTGGAAATGAGTTTTGGAAAGGGGAATTTAACAGACAAAAACAATAGTAGCCAAGCCCAAGCTAAGGCAATCTGTTTAATTGTTCCAGTGCCCCAGAAACTAAATTTTTAATCCTAATATAGAAGCACTTCTATTTATAATTTTGATTTCAATTTTTCACCAAATGTTAGAGAAAATAGTAAATATTTGAATGAAGAAATAAAAAAAATGACCAATTGTGACCCTCTAAGGGGACAGCTATCCTTAAGATTGTAAGAGATGCTTTTTATCGAGCGACTACTTTGGAAGATCTTTTTAGTCGGGTGATGGAGGATTGCATCTTGGGTTATTTGAGAGAAATCAGTTTGTTAAATAAGTTTTAAAGTGTGTATGTTTTAAGGCGTTGGGTTACTAAGTTATTGACTTGAGTACATAGAATTTTGTTTGATCGTCGCTATATAGCTGAAATATTGCTGAACGCGATATAAAACCTAAATTCTCTCTCTCTCTCATACAAGCAACATATTCAGTATTCAGCCATTGTCCACAAAAAGAATTTTCAAATCAATAAGGCTCATCCAACTTCATGGCTCGTTTATCATTATTTGCCCAACATGAAAAGGGGACGCACGGTCAGATTTTATTTTCATTTTATATTTCTATTCTCAGTTGGGAAAACGATATTCTATGCGAGATATGCGTTTAAACAAGCTGACAGGTGAACTGTTTACAGAATAAATAATAAATATATGATTTTTGAAGCATGAACAACTTTAGCAGAATAAACTAGCTCTCTAATCTCCGGCAAAGCGTGTACAATGGGACTTTCCATTCTTGTCGGCACACGTTGCTAAAACAAATCATACGTCATCACCGCACAGAGTGGTCACGTGAGATGAGCGACGCGCGTGCACCCAGCAGAGCGTTCCGAACACTCAAGCAGACGGACGTGTTCTGTGTTCAGAGAAGCTGTACGCCGTTAATAATTTAGCGGTTGCCTTCCTCGACTAAAGTGTGACATATTTGTCACTTCTACGTACATTCAATTGCATAATTGCATTATCACAGTAGGAAGAGGAAATTTAAGTAGCGAAAGTGAAATAGTTTTCCTAACGAGTACCGCATGGCGGATCAGACTGGAAACAATACGCCTGCGGGCGATAAACCCAGCGGCAGTGCTAAAGGGGAAAGGCCCTGGAGCTAGCAAGGACAAACATAAAAACACACATGAGAAATCTTCTTTGGATTCATCTTCGTCTACTCATGTCAAAACGGTGTCGAAAAGAACTTTCAGTTCCAAGGCAGCTAATGCTGGGCCTGCCCCAAATAAATTAGTCCCCCGCTGAAATGGCAGCAATATTTTTTAGCATTGTTGGTCTCGGGGGATATACATGAGGGAGGCAACTGCTACATCATAGGATGCGGAAGGGTCTTTTTGCCTTCCCAAGTTTTAAAATCAACTCAGAACGGTTGACTGAACGTTGATTGCTTCTGTAATATATAGTTTCCATGCAGTGAAGCATGGAAATTATGTAACCGAGAAGCTAACCCCAAGTGACATCTCCAGGCATATTATCTGCAAACCAAATTTGAGGAGAAGCTGAGTGCATTCTCACCCTATTGTCCGGAAACCAAATTTTAAATTTCCCACCAGGTGTTGCCACCTGTAGGGGCAAGTCGGCGAAACGCAATCCCAAGCATCATCTGATGACATGGTACATTACAAGCGTCTAGTCCGTCATTCATAATCCAGCCGTCGTCCATTAAAGAATATCCGCGTCCATAATCCAAAGACCTATTCCATTTTCCACATAACAGTATTAGCACCAAATTCAAAAAGACAATCATACAATCAGCATACAAACTTTGGGAAGAATCTGAACTTACTGCCCGGAAACAAAATTTGGATTTGTATGCACAAGTGTGCGAAACACAATCCCAAGTGACATCTTATGGCATATGAATACCAAATTTGAGAAGAATCCGATGAGCAGTTGTTATATTATTGCCAGAAACAAATTTCAGATTTTTTCCACCAGGTGTCGCCACCAGTGTGCAGAAGCAGGAGAAATACAATCCCAAGGGACATATCATGGCATGGTGTCTGCATACCAAATTGGAGAAAAATCCGATGAGCGAAATCAAATTTAGAGGTGGTGCTACCTGTAAGCACAAGTGGGCGAAACGCAATCCCAAGCGACATCATATGTCATGGTATATTCATAACAGATTTAAGAAGAATCTGACGAGTGGTTCTCAAGTTATTACCCAGAAATAAATCTGGTATTTCGCCGCCAGGTGGCACCACCTGTAAGTAAACGTGAGCGAAAGGCAATCCCACGCAATACCTCCTGGCATGATACATGCATGCTAAATTTGAGGAGATTCCGATGAGCAGTTATCAAGTTAATGGCTGAAAACAAATTTTGATTTTAACACCTGGTGGCGCCACCTATAGGCGCAAGTGGGCAAAATGCAATCTCGAGCGATATCTTAGGTCATGGTATTACCCAGAGACAAATTTGAGATTTTGCCTGGTAGCGCCACCTGTAAGTGCAAGTGAGTGAAAGGCAATCCCATGCAACATGCAACAGCTAATTTGAGAAGAATCCGATGAGCATGCAGTTCACAAGTTATTGGCCAAAAACAAATTATTGAAGAAACTAGATACAGTCTATCGAATACGATTGGAGGCATGCCTTTTGCATCATTAGTAAAGGAAACATTCATTATTTGTGAAGAAAGTAAAAACATAAAACCCCATGAGATGCCTTGAGGGTAGGTATCCACATACCAAATTTAAAAGAATCCATTAAGGTCCAACAGTTACTGTCCGGAAATGCAATTTTACCTTGGCCCTCGGGTAGCGTAGCGCCAAGTGTAGGAAGATAGGCAAAAAAAATAATCCCAACCGAGATCTTGAGGCAAGATCCCTTGACATTAGAAATAGAAAATGTTTACTTGGCCTACAGGTGGCGCCACCTATGAGCAGATCGACAAGAAAAACAATACCAAGTGAAACCTTCAGGTAAGGTAAATGTATACCAAACTTGGAAAAAATTCATTCAAGTATTAAAAAGCTAATGTCCGGAAACATAATTTTCAATTTGCCGCCAGGTGACACCACCTATATGTGGATCGACACGAAAAACATTCTCAATCCAGATCTTGAGGCAAGGTACCACCACACCAAATTTGGAAAGAATCCTTAAGATTTTCAAAAGTTATTGTCTGGAGACTTGGCCCGATGTGGCGCCACCCACAAGCGGATTGGCACGAAAAACAATTCCAAGATATCTATAGACAAGGGACCCATTTACCAAATACAAAAACATGGTTTTGTGCCTGATGAATTGAAACCTTTTGGGGTTGCAATTATCCCAATGTTATCCCAATATTGCAGACAACACACAAATTTCAGCTCCTGCCAAGATCTATTGAGATATATATGCTCAAACACAATATATGAGGGTCGGGCGAGGGCTAGTTTGGGACAGAGAGGGTGTGGCTCGGCGCCCTGGGGGTGGGGACATGCTCTCCTTGAGGGTAGTGGTAGGTGTGCTGACCTGAAAGCCATAGAAAGCTCCCTGTACATGAAACAACCACACTGACAACTGCATGCCATCATCTGTCAGTCCGAAAATCGACAAGGTGGAATTCAATTCTATTCAGGAAATTGATCATATGCACAGTGTGCACCCAAACTTTAGGAACTCAGTTGTAATTAATATAGTAAGTTACACGTATGGACACAAATGGTTCGTGCAGAAGATTTAGGGTAAATCGTATGATGTGGAATACAATTATTTGATAGCAAAATTGAAGGAAATTTTATCCTTCATTTAAGATGACACAAAATTCAAAAAAAAAGTTTTAGTGTAAATCATATGATGCGAAATAGAAGTACAGAACAGCAAATTTAAGAAAATGGTGTCCTTCATTTAAAGCGACATGAAATTCAAAACTAACAGCGATAAGCGGAAGAAAGAAGAAAAAATGACAAACACATAAGGCATATCTAATTAGGCAAAGCATTTGAAAGTTATCGCTTGTGAAGAATTTGAATGGCAACCACCGACATACACAGAAGATTGGAACAAGACCCAGTGGCGCTACCTTCAGGTGGATCTTGTGTAAGGCAAATACCAACCCATGTCTGGTCACGAGGAGTGTATATGCTAAATTTCGAAGGAATCCAACAAGGCTTTTGGAAGTTAGAGACACAAAGAGAGCAAGACCCATTTTAACTGGAACGGACACGAAGAAGCGAAACTTAGTGGCGCCACCTTCAGGCAGATGTTGCTGAAATGCAGTAGCAACCAGCGTCTTGTTGCAAGGAATGCGTATGCCAAATTTCGGAAGAATCATGCAAAGTGTTTGGAAGTTATCGCTTGTGGAAAATTCAGACCGACATCCACGGACATCCACGAACACAAAGAAGCAAGAACCAGTTTAAAGTCCCCGGTCGCGTTGCGGCGGGAGACAAAAACTTTTGAAAACAATGATTGAAAAAATGGATCAAGGGTTTGATAAGTTGTCTCAAAATTGTGACTACGACTACGGGGCAGACATGACTGTATGATTATGACATGCCTGAATTTGAATTGGATGAAGCAAGCTTGGACGAAGAAATTCCAGCTAAGCGACAGAGGCTCACAGTCGATATCATTAACAAGCTGGTACAACGGGGCCAGCTGCATACGAATGCGGACAGTAGCTATAGCGACGGCACGTCTGCCGCGTGTGACCTCACGACAAGTGCAGGTCAGGAAGTAACACCGAATAATTTTCGGACTGCCCTCGCCTCGGCGAAAAAAAAGCCCTGAAAGGGGAAATCGTTGGCGATGCCGTGGATACAGAACTGGCAGAGATAACTAATTCAATGCTACTGGACGGCATTCTTCCGGAGAATTTGACTACGGTGATGAATAAATTCTGCCGTCCCGCTAACACTAACTTGCACCCTAAAGTCCTGGTCAGCCAATTGCTTTAGGACAATCTCACCCCTTCGGTGCGGTCACAAGATGTTAAGTTACAAAGAGTTCAGAGCACACTTGTCAAAGGAACTATAGGGTTGGTCACTATGCTTAACAATCTATACTGTCTGCCGGAGCAACAGACAATGAAACAATGATTTCCATTGGCATGGACGGGTTGTGTCTTCGTGTAAATGCCAACAATGAACTGAATATGTGTAGACGAGAGGCTATCCGACCTAACCTAAAATCGGAATATAAACATCTGTGCTCTGTGTCCTCCTCTTCTGATCAACTGTTCGGGGATGACATGTCGAAACAAGTGCACGACATGACCGAGGCCAACAAGGTCGGAAATAAAATCCGACAACTTCCGGTACCAAACGTGGCGGTTTTTACCGCCAACCGTACGCATATCCTCGGATGCCGTCCTATCAATATGGCTACGGACATGCACACTATGGACCGTATCACGTCGGGGCCCCCTGGGGAATGAGCAGAGGTAGGGGACGTGGTTTCTCCTTCAGGGGTAGGCCTTTTTAGGCCCCCAACATGCCCAAAGAGGTGCTCACTCTCAATATGGGAAACGAGGCAGAGGCAAACGTCAGTAGATGACAACAATTTGGACCAACAAAACGAACCGTTGGTGAGTACTTGTTGTAGTAATTTGATGATACGAATGTGGCAGGTAGATTGAAACATTTCTACCCTGGATGGGCTAATCTCACATCTGATAAACGAATACTGGACACTGTCCAACACTGCCATATTGAATTCGACGAGACCGTTGGAACTAACACACCATACACAGAAACTGACCCCTCAATTTTAGCATCGGGGAAAGAATTTGATCAGATTGATTCTGAAATAAGTACACTAAAAGAAAAGGATGTGTTAATTGAAGTTGAAGCATGTGAGGGTCAATTTCTGTCTCCAGTTTTCTTGAGGAAGAAAAAAGATGGTAGTTACTGATTGATTTTAAACTTAAAAGAATTTAACAAGTCTGTAGCATACCATCAGTTTAAGATGGAAAGTGTAAAATCGGCCATAAATCTGATGCATCCAAACTGTTACATGGCATCAGTGGATCTTAAAGACGCATATTACAGTGTGCCGATAGCAACAGATCATCAAAAATTCCTGAGATTTGCCTGGAAAGGGAAAATTTTACAATATACCTGCCTCCCAAATGGACTTGCAATGGGTCCAAGAGTTTTCACGAAATTGTTAAAACCGGTGTTTGCCACACTTAAGACGAAGTGACACATTAATGTTGGGTATATTGATGACAGTTATTTACAAGGCAACAATTATGCAGAATGTCGGGATAATGTAACTGGCACTGTTGAATTGTTTGAAACACTTGGTTTTCTGATTCACTATGGAAAATCTGTGCTAACCCCAACACAACGTATACCATTTCTGGGTTTCATTTTAGACTCCGTAGATATGTCTGTACAATTAGTCCCTGAAAAGACACACAAAATTCAGAGTGAATGCATAGAGCTTCATGAAGGCAGGACTAGTAGTATAAGGAAGACTGCATATGTAATTGGTCTAATAGTGCCCACATTTCCAGCTGTGGAGTATGGGCCGCTGTATTACCGCAGCTTGGAGAATGAGAATTGCAACACATATAAGGGAAGTGGGAAGAGGTGCCGACATACTGGCAGAGCCACATGACTTCACAGTATAGTCTTCCGGTTAACCTATTCTAAAGCACATACCAAGAATCTAACGATTCGTGATATGTGTTGTATCTCAGGTACGCTTTTATTGTACCTGTTCATGTGGCAACTTGGATGATATGACCACACGGCCCCTAGCACCGGCATAAGCGGCATTAGATACAAATCTAGAGAGCTATGATGGAAATGCTCTGACAACTCGTATATTGGTAATTGGTGAGCTGTTTCGCTGTGACAACTCGTACACTGGCGATTGGTGAGCTGTATCGTCGTCAGATGAAAATGACGGCATTTAACACAAAAGACTAGTCTGTAAGGCCCGATGTCGACCCAGCATCAACTTCCCACAAATGCCAACATATATCAAAGACCAAAAGGTCTGTACAGGGGGCGGGCCTCGGGGACGAAATGTCCACCAGCAGAATCTCGCCATATACAGGTAAAAATTACAACACATATAAGGGAAGTGGGAAGAGGTGCCGACATACTGGCAGAGCCACATGACTTTACAGTATAGTCTTCCGGTTAACCTATTCTAAAGCACACACCAAGAATCTAACGATTCGTGGTATGTGTTGTATGTCAGGTACGCTGCTATTGTACCTGTTCATGTGGCACTCAAGGCAAGTCATGGGAAATTTGAAGAAAATATGGTACTATCACCTGCTGCAAAATCAGACCTATTGTGGTGGATAAACAATATCGAGAAAGCAAAACATCCTGTTTATTATGTGCAGCCTGATATCGTCTTGACAACAGATGCTAGCACATCCGGATGGGGTGCTGTCTTTGGTAGCCAGAAAACGGGGGGCGGATGGACATCAGAGGAAGCAAGTAATCACATCAACTACTTGGAACTTTTGGCTGTCTATTTTGGACTTCGAAAATGATCTTATCGATGTAAAACATATCCAAGTCAGATCCGATATTACCACAGCGGTGGCTTACATAAATTCCATTGGCGGATGCAAGTCTAGACCGTGCAACTCTGCCCGAGATATATGGATATGGTGCAAGGAAAGGGACATATGGATCAGTTGCTGTCATATCCCAGGCCCGATAAATCTTGAAGCCGATTATGAGAGTCGTAGATCCGACGACAGTAAAGACTGGATGTTAGATAAAGATGTATTCAAATTGATAACGCAAAAAACTTGGTAAACCGGATATTGATTTATTCGTAAACAGGATAAATGCACAGTTATCAGCGTATGTGTCCTGGAAACCAGATCCAACAGCGTGTCATGTTGATGCTTTTTCAATGCACTGGTAAAAGTTAAAATTTTACTGTTTTCCTCCTTTCAGTCTCGTAGCCAAGTGTCTTCAGAAGATACAGTTGGAGAGAGCCGAGGGAATTGTGATCGTTCCATTCCGGCCAACACAAATCTGGTATGCAATGCTAATGCATATGATTATCGACATTCCAGTCATCCTGTTCAATCGGTTGAACAGACTTCTTCACCTGTCGGGGAGGGAAACTCTGCATCCACTGAGAACCAAGCTGACATTGATGGCATGTCTTGTATCCGGAAAATCCCTCGAAAACAGAGGACTTTCTCAGGAGACAATTGGACTTATCTGTGACTCCTGGAGGCCGGCCACCAAGAAACAATATGGATGCTATATCAGAAAGTGGATAATATTCTGTGATCAACGGCAAAGTGATCTATTTCAACCGAAGTTGAACGTTGTTTTAGAATTTCTGAGTTCCCTGTTTCATAAAGGTCAGGGCGCATTGTCAGCCATATGCACCACTGTTGATAACCTACCTGTTGGACGCCACCCGTTGGTGGTACGACGCCACCCGTTGGTGGTACGACGCCACCAAGGCATTTTTGAGAATCGCCCGACTATGTCGCGATATTCAAACACTTGGGATGTTTCTGTTGTTCTTTACTACCTTAAATCCCTTTGGCATCATGATGCCCTCTCTTTGAAGGACATGACCTTGAAACTTGTTATGTTAATATCGCTAGTGACTGCTCAGAGGCAACAGACATTACATTTGTTAAAACTGTCAAATATGTTGCAAGATACAGACTCGTTTAAGTTCATCATTACAGACAATGTTAAGCAGTCCAAGCCAGGACAGAAGTCAGTTACTGTTAAATTGTGTAGATATGTTCCTGACACAAAATTAATTCTTGAGTACACACAAAAAACTGAAAATCTAAGAGAAGGGGAGGACACTCTTTTCATCAGCTACCAGAAGCCATATAAAGCTGTCTGTAGGGACACCATAGGGAGACGGATCCGAACTGTATTAAGGTTTTCTGGAGTGGACTGTCAATTTAAAGCGCATTCTACGAGGGTAACCAGTAGCAGTGCTGCGAAAAAGAACTCTGTTCTCATAGAGACAATCATGTCCACAGCAGGATGGAAATTTTTGGAAGTCAATGGAAGTTTTTGCAGATTTCTATGATAAGGAAATCCGGGAGGATACTACATTTGCCAATGCAGTGCTTGATCTAGATACACAACCGAGAGGTATAAAATGAGCACAGAGTTACTGTGCCCGGGGCATTGACAGTGTTGGAATCGTGAATAACTGTGAGCTCATATTTCGTTGACATAGACTAGTATGAATATTCGAGTTGCGCATCAATTGAAGATAGTTGAAAATTTATTTCGAAGAAATCATGTACATGTACTAGTACAATGCTTTATTATACTAGTACAATCCATTACACAATTTGAGTTTGTTACCTCATTTTAATAAAGATGAAAAGTTCATTGCAAGAATTCAAATTGTTAACTCATGTCACCTGAACTGCATCTTATGCTTTAAAATCTCTTGTGACCACTCTGTGTGGTGATGACGTATGATTAGAAGATTAAATGAGACTTACTTGTAAATTGATGTTTGATCGAGATCATACGTCATCACCTTAGCACAGAGGGTTTACGTGCCCTTCCCTTGGATTCCCTCCCCGAATTTGGTTTTATAATAAGATACAGTTACAGTTATAGATAAAGTCTTCTGGGTTCACGCGCGTCGCTCATCTCACGAGATCCCTTTGATCTCGATCAAACACCAACTTACAGGTAAGTCTCGTTTAATCTTCTAATTATGTCTTAGAATTGCAGAACGATAATAATGAATGAAACAAATTTTTGGAGAGGAGACAAAATTGAAGGCGGGCGGTGATGATAAACGAACTATTAATTTTAACGAGCCTAATAGAAAGACCTTTTCGTGGTAGACAATTCTAAATAGATCTAAAGGAGAATCATATCACAATCCAAGTTTATTTCTTGCAAGGGAGAAGCGGTGATCAATTTTCAATGATCACAGCAAAACACCGTGTTTTTCTTTTCGTAAAGTCCTTATCGCTAGCAAGTATTCTGGAATCCAAATAAAGGACCTGGGGCGGTCTAATAAGATTTTGTCCCCCATGAGGTGCGATTTGCAGTGACAAAATGAAATATCACGCGCGAAAGAAATTTCTAGGTTAGCGTAAAGTATAATATCTTGTCTTATGCTGTGAGTATTTTCTAGGCCCTGGGTCTTATACTTTTTTAATAAAAGCATCTTGAGTTAGTGGATTTGTGCAAAATCGACTATTTTGAGGTGAAAACAGCACATTTTTCTCTCCGTAAACATATGAAGCCAGCCGGGAACCAAGATAAACTTAACCCCGAAATATTGACCGTGCCAATAGTTTGTTGTTGTCTAAAAACGATTTAGGTTCTGGACTGGCTTCATAAGTTTACAGAGGGGAAAAGGTGCTGTTTTCACATCGAAACTGACGATTTTGCACAAATAACAACTTCAAGATACTGTTAATATACTTCACGCTAACTGAAAAATGTCTTTCGTACGTGATATTTCATTTGGTCCTCCAAACCCCATCCCATGAGGGGGGGGGGGCAAAATTTCACTAAACCGCATCATGTCCTTTCCGAGTTGCTTTCCAATGACGTTGTTGGTGTGACTGTTCATTCAAAGACTATAGAAATGTAACACATCACGCTCAATTGAGCGGAATTAACACAAATTACGAAACGTAGAGCCAGAGATTTTATTTTACCAAGATCGTATTTTACCGTCAGTGTGTGATATTTATAACAAAACTTGATAAACTTATTAAAATGGAAGCATTTCGTGGAATGTACGAAATTTGATACGATTCTGTAATACTGTTCAGTGGCGTTGAATGGAATAGTCAGGGTTTTTTTTTCAGAGAATCTATCAAATGCTACTAGGGAAGATATCGATACAACATCCTGAAATATTGATAAACATAAATGTGAACCGGTAGTTGACTATATCAAAATTGTAATCCTCTCCCTTGTCGTACTTGGCCAACTTCCTTCAAAGCGTCGCTTATTTATGGATTATCCAAAGCAAGGAGGTCGTCAATACAGCGTATCGTGAGAAACCGGCTTTGAAACGGTTCTCTTTTGACAATTTCTGCATATATCACGTACTTCGTGACTTCACATACGAGACTGACGCACGTTTCCGTGCAGGGTATGGCTGAGTGGACAATTCCATTGTTGATGACATGTGTTCAGAATACTTAACCGATTGAAGGCAAGAAGCATTTGTCTGGTTAGAGCTAATGAGGTCCCAGATATTTGCCAATCTTTATGTAGTCAGGCAGAAATCTGATATTTGAAAATTAACCCCAAATATGGTTACATCAACATGGATATTTCTCACAAAGTATTCAACTTAGCTTCACAGCAATAATATTTTCTGACAGAAGAAAACTATTTTTTTTTCAAATTTCTAAATACTTCTGTTCAAATCGAACTTTGAACATTGTAAAGGAAATATTGATCAAATTTGTAAGCTGTAACTTTTAAAGTTCCCCATTTTCCAGAGATCGGTCCCGAAAACCTGTTATTGATTTAGAAAAATCATGCCAAGTGTGTCAGCATATACTTTTCGAAGAATAATTGTTTTTTTCATTTTTCAGTTTTTTTTCTAAACCACACCTCTGTTTAGAGTTTCCATATCAAAATTACAAGATTTAGAACAGAAAATTATTTTGTGTTCTTCTGGTAACAAAAAATCTGATTTTGAACACTGAAACGGAGCAATCTAATTAAAATTAAATCCTATCTGCTCCCCATTTGGATATGTCGCTTGCCTATATAGCCACATGTACGATTGGGGAGCATTGGTAGGATATTAATTTATTAAGATTGGAAATGGAGAAATGTGATGTTGTTCTTCAGCGGTTGGGTCAATATCCTGGAGGATATGAGGTTTAGTCAAATGTCACATACAGAAATATCTATATATTGAAAGATTTTCCAAAGGCTGTATGTAATTTATGTTTATTTCAGGATGGTTAAAGGCAATGTGATCAATAAGTACCTATGTCGGGCGATGCACAAAGAAGACCTGATGATAGGTAAACATGCCATAGCGCAGAGCTAGTTATTTACGCCAGGAGTTCAAGTTTACATAGCGCTAAAATGGGCTTAGATATTGGATGGACATGATTGACTGGTTGCTTGAGATGAGAATATTGATCGACTAGACAGCTGTAAATCTTTTTGACACATTTACTGTATATAATTCCACCTATGTGCAAGAGATATTTTCCAAACCAAATATAAAGAATCCCAACTGATGTTTCGTGTTCCAAATTGCAGACAGGAGCGAGGTCGATACCACAAAAAAGAGCGCAAGGAGATAAAGTTGGTCTAAAGGAAGAAAGGCCAGAAGGTAAGAACTAACGGCTATAATAATTATTATTCAATTCAATAATTTATATATAATATATGGGCAGAAATATCTGAGAGATTAATGAAGAAAGAAATTAAAAATTGGATCTCGAATTGTCTATGACACCAGCCATGCATGATAGGCGCTCTAACCACCACATAGATGAGAAGTTCTGGTTGATAGAAATTGGGGGTAGCCGTGTTAGTCTGTGGATAGTATAATGAATAACAAAGGATGGCACCTTTAAGACTAAGTTTAATGGTCACCAGTTTTCGCAGATAGTGGATATCTGCTTCATCAGGTGAAGTGACGAAGCAGATATCCACTATCTGCGAAATCTTGTGACCATTAAACTTAGTTGGTCATAAAGGTGCCACCCTTTGTTATTCATTTATGAGAAGTTCTGTAACCCGGGCTCCCACGCAGTATTACATACACATTAATATACCGGTACAATGTACAGAGGCCTGTCGATGCTGCCCAGACATGGAATTGTTCCGTTGATCAGGAGGGATTAGAAAAATCATACCTTGAGAAAATATGTTCAAGATATTCCGTGGTGGGGTTCGGTGGGTGGGGAAAGGGGCAACGTTTTCAAATTCATTTATTGCAGAGGAGGAAAACACTGAATTCGGGGAAAGCGTTATTATCAAATTAATTTTCTGTAATTTGTACAAATAGAATTTAGAGTATAAAACTGGCTGCCTTTTTATTTTGTCTTAGCGTTAAAACTTTCTCTTTGTCTACCGCTCTACTTGTGAATCAGCTTGCTGTTATCCAATACATTCGGCTAAATACTGTTCAGTTACTACTTCTTCAGTCTTTGTGTTCTTTCAACACTTTATATGTAATGCAAAGTTAACCCAATTTGAACATTTCAATAAAGAATACCATCTCATGCATTTAACTGAATATCCAATAACTGGACTGAATCTCGAGTCATTTAACACAAAAGGAACAGAATATATAATGAATGTCATCAGCACAAATGTTCGAATGGATAAGATCAAATTATGTAATGCCATTAGAACAAGTGCTCGAATGACCAAGAATAGGTTGTTCATGTCAATATCTCAACATCGTGTTCGAACACGGTCCATGTTGTCAAATTAATAATCACTGAAATCCATGGATGACAATGTATTATTAAATGCGTCAGCCCCCATTTGCGTACACTTCGCCATCCATAAGATGGCTTGCGAATCGTGTGCCTCCATTATTGCGGAGCGATATCCGGTACTTTACCGGATTCTGTTCGGCCTTCATCCGGCGGAGAACAGGCTCGAGAAATCTGATAAATTACAGGTTTTCATATCACTTCTGAAACAGATATTGCCTGGGCTTACAAAATATATACGTATGTATAACTTTCGTATCATTCAAGAGGTGTGGTGGATCTGAAATTTTGAACAAGTAGTTCATCGCATGACTTGAAAATGGCGAGTTACGTTGGGGTTACGTCGGTAGACTTTAGCTGATTGGCTGACGAAGTCATGTGGTATTGATTTCTGGAAATTCCCTCTTGCAGTTGCCGAAAGTAGGCTGAAAATGGATACACACGATCTCAGGGTCAGTCTTACCGCGTATAGATGACCGAGATAGTTACAGGTTGCGTCAGACCCGTCATTCATGGGAAAGACGTCGTCTGCAAAGAGATTCCAAAGGTCCATAATCCAAAGATCTGTTTTAATAATAATAATATCAGCATCCAAATTAACATAACCGCGATTATTTAAAAAATAAATTGAAGTAAATTTGAAGTTATTATTCATAGTTCTGAACATAACGTGGTGGTTTGTCATTCATTATTTGGGGATATCGTCTCGTCTCATTGTCTTGAGTTATCGGATTAGGTGATTGTTCCTGAGTGTGAAGTTGCTAAAAGTGTTACTCATCAATTGAATCAGTGTTGTTCTTGTGCTGGGCGGTTAATGGAAGAAGTTTGAAGAATTACATTTCTCGTCAAGTTGGCAGGGTCAGTTCATTTTGGCAACGTGAGAGTACTCGAAGATCTGTTACTTTGACTGCTTCTGTATTTTTGTCATGGTGAATGACATTAGGCCATGTTTCGTGACATATCGCTTCCGATGCCAGTTGCATTATTGGATGTCGTCTGGTTCCAGCTTCTAAACGCTATATAGACGATCTTCTCGCTGTGGATAATCGCTATATAAATGACGCAGTGAAGGATATATATCCACCTTCACTGGAGTTGAAGGAAACTACAGATAGCCCTACAGGCACATCATATTTAGATCTATATCTCTATAAAAGTGAAGCGGGCATTCTCTCGCGTCGACTTTATGACAAAAGAGATGATTACAATATCGACATCGTAAACTATCCCTTTCTGGATAGTAATATTCCAGTGGAACCTGCATATGGCGTATACATATCTCGCCTAGTAGCATTTTTGCTAGATCCTGTGTTAAAAGTGACGATTTTAATCAACGTCATAAAAAATTGTTGCAGAAACTTATAAAACAGGGCTACTCCAACAAGCGCCTCCACTCAAAGTTTCTCAAATTTGGCGATACATATCGCATGCTGATAGCAAAATACGAGCGTAGCGTGCAATATCTATGGCGTTACGTTTCGTAACTTGTGTCTAATTCCGCTTAATCCGGGGCTAGGGGCCGTATGAACTCATATACTTCAAGATCCACATGGTGTTCATATCAGCAGTCACAATCAAAGCGTGACTGAGATACATCATTCTCTAGATGACGACTTTACAACGATTATTATGGATTAAGAATACTGATCAGCGATACGGATTTTATAATTTTTGAACATCATGGTGTCTTGTCGGCATCACTGAAAACTGTTGACCGCTTCTCTCTTGCAGGAAACTAGCCTATGTTTATGTATACTATGATTGTCCTTTTGAATTTGATGCTAATACTGTTATATGGAATATGGAATAGGTCTTTGGATTATGGACACGGATATTCTTTAATGGACGACGACTGAATTATGAATGACAGACCAGACGCTTGTAATTGAAGTGAGATATTTTGGCACACTGTTGATGCTGATGAAGCGCTGGTTTATCTTTCGTATCCGGAAGTTCGCAGGGTTGTTCTTTCGCATTCTGTAGATCACTTCATAGTCTGTAGAGTGAATACGCAGCTATCAATTCTGGTTGGTGGTTTCAATAATGGATTTTTGGAGATCGTTTCCAAGGGCTCCTCGTCGGTCATAAACTTAAATCAGTTACCGTAGACGTACAGGGGGAAGTGCCGACATGACCAAACTAAAGTGAAACGTGCACGTTCCATCTATGAGTAACTCTTTTCTACTGCGGAAAGTGATTGGCTGGTATAGGCTACAATATTCATCGTGTCATCTGAGTCAATCTGTATTAACATGGTCCCATGAGCGAATGGGCTGGCATCGACGACAACTTCTTTCGTCGGGTCGTAGAAAGCCACGACACCATCGCTCTTAAATATGTATATCTAATACCGCCCAAGTCTTCTGAATTTCCTGCTCGGGCTTGTCGGCAGAAGACTATAATGTGAAGTCATGTGGCTCTGTCAGTATGTCGGCACCTCTTCCCACTTGCCTTATATGCGTTGTAATTTTTACCTGTATATGGCGAGATTCTGCTGGTGGACGTTTCGTCCCCGAGGCCCGCCCCATGTACAGACCTTTTGGTCTTTGAATTATGTTGGCAATGTGGGAAGTTGATGCTGGATCGACATCGAGCCTTACAGACTAGTCTTTTGTGTTAAATCCCGTCATTTTCATTCGCCGATGATACAGCTCACTAAACCCCAGTGTACGAGTTGTCACAGCGACACAGCTCACCAATTACCAACATAGCTCTCTAGATTTCTATCTATTACCGCTTATGCCGGTGCTAGGGGCCGTGTGGTCATGTCATCCAAGTTGGCACAGGAACAGGTACAATAAAAGCGTACCTGAGTTATAACACATATCACGAATCGTTAGATTCTTCGTAATGTGCTTTTGAATAGGTTAACCAGAAGACTATACTGTGAAGTTCTGTGGCTGTGTCAGTATGTCGGCACCTCTTCCCACTTCCCTTATATGCGTTGTAATTCTTCCCGCGGGAGATGGTTATTTCAAGCCCAACAAATACTACATCTTAGCCCAAGGTATCGCTGCCTACTATAAACCAGTAGTGTTCATGGTTGCTGTCTATCTGTTATTGTTTTGCGCTCAACGCAAGAGGAATCTTGACACTGCAGGCAGAGAGAAGAAAGCCAAAGCGGTTAACAATACTAATAATTCCAGTGTTAGCGGTCATACTGACGAGGCTTATATCTCCAGCACAGAGGTTAAAGATGGTCAGACGATGAGAGATCCATAAACACCAGTTACCCTCTTTACCATAATCGCCACCGAAGGCGCAAGCAGTACGGATTTCACCCATCAAACACAATCGAAAAGGCAAGAATTGCACCACTGTAAAGTCCGGATTACTGCTGGAAAGACCAGTCCGGTCCGGGATTATTGCTGGATAGTTGAGTCCCATATGGGATTACTGCTGGATAGGTCAGTCCCGCGTGGCATTACTGCTGGATAGGCCAGTGCCATTTGGGATTACTGCTGGATAGGTCAGTCCCGTATGGGATTACTGCTGGATAGGTCTGACCTAGGAAAATATGAAACATGTTCACCAAGTTTTATAATCATCCCACGGAAGGTTCGGCGAATTTTCCATGTACAGATGTACATGTAAAGTTTTGTCCGACAACAACTTTATCAATGGAAAGGTACAAAGTCTAAAACTGCGATAATTAGGACAAAAATTCATATTTAATATCATATTTCTTAAGTAGGACATGCACATCCTCGAATCACATTGAACTTGGGTAGCAAGTGTCATACTCATCCAATGAAAGCTGACAGCTTCAGCAAACTTTCCATGTACAGGTGTACATGTACATGTATGTACTTCATCATTGGCAGATTACTAAGACAAAACCCTCAAAATTTGAAGAAAAAAATAATATTTCATCTCCTAAATAGCAGAGAGACATCCACTAATCAAATGAAATATGTGTACCAAATTCCATAATCGTCCAATGAAACCTGAGAAATTCAGACAACTTTTCAGTACATTTTTGTCTAAGAAGATACCTTATAATTGGCAAATTAGTCCAAAACCTGATAATTTGAACACAGATTAATATTTCATCTCATAAATAGCACAGACGCGTCCTCGAAACATAAGAAACACATGTACCAAGTTTCGTAATCATCCATTGACAACTGGAGCAAACGTTCCATGTACATGTATATGTGTTCATGTAGAGGCCTTCATGTACAATTCTGTCGAATAGAAAACACTATCATTTGCCATAATTTGAACGAAAATTAATATTTCATCTCAAAAATAGCACAGGTATATCCGCAAATCTTGTACCAAGTTTAATTTCACAATCATCCAATGACAGCCCGCCAACTGCAGCAAACTTTCTAAGTACAGATGTACATGTGCACTTCAGCTAAACGTACAACTCTATCATAGGGATTTTAACATTGGCACACCCATGGAATACCCAGGGATAGAAGCACGGGTAGAATACCCACCCCCCATATTTTCTTTATAGTTTTTCTGAATTTTTCTATATATTTTTTTAATTTGCTGAACGAAAAACCTTATCATTTCCAGGCCGGGGACACCAACACCGAAACCGACGACGACATCATCTTTGTCCCCTCACAATATCTCCCCTTTACTTCGTAAGGCGAGATAATGAATGATGCAGTAGAGGATATATATCCAGTTACACTTGATTTGAATGAAACTACAGATAGCCCTAACGGCACATCGTATTTCCGACAAATCTTTAACTTTTTGAAATACGATAAGACCCTGTCGCATGTGTGATGGTCCGATATTCCGATACGAGCTACGCCGGATGTAAGAACAGTACTCGTTTTGTTCGCATACATTTAGATTCTGATTTGCCGTCTGTTTGTTTTGGTTCACGTATGAATTGGTGATATTGATAATCGTTCGTTATCTCCAAGAACTGCTCTTCGCCCGAGCCTTCTGTCAGATCGCAGTTATATACAGCTGTTAGAGTGGTGATGTCCCCTAGCCACAGTAGGATGTCCACACGGCTTTGTGAACATCTTTGAACTATTGATATGCACACCAGTGGATGGACAGCTGATCTAGTAGAGATCTCCACACATCTTGTTGAAGTAGTGAATTATATTCACGCGGTTTGAGGACAGCTGTTGTGGTAAAGATGTCCGTACCGTTTTGAGGACTGTTGTGGTAGAGATGTACGTCTCTGAGTTCAGCTGTTATAGTAGAGATGTTCACACTTTTTTGCAAACAGTTTTAATGCACAGCAGTTTTGTGAACAGATGTTGTAGTAAGTTT
>JAVTVY010006695.1:0-38607 GCA_036873755.1 Hanleya hanleyi | reverse complement strand
ATACGCTACAGTTTGATTTAGTTTCTTCCTTATGCAGTTGTTGTTGTAGTTTACACTTCACATCTTCCATTTGATCCATGTCTTCCCTCATTTCATTAATCTGTTCGTTCAGGCGGGTCACCTCTGCCCAAGAGGGTGGTGGTGGTGTTGTCATTCCTGTTGTTGTTGTAGCTGGCGGTGTGGTAGCTGGCGTTCCTGTTTCCGTAGCCGGCGTTGTGGTAGTTGGCGTTTGGGTAGCCGCTGTATTTGTTGGGGGTCTACTACTGTTTAACCACTCTAGATCGGGAAGTTCTTCATCGTCCGTCACATCCTCATCGTCCAAAGTGCCCCTGACCTCTTGGTCTTGTTGTTCACTTTGCCGTCTCAACGTATCTGCAATATTATCCACCCGCTCAAAGCTTGTAATTATTGTCACACCATCGCCATGTTCTTCACTGGTAATCATCTCCCTACGTTCTCTCGGATCTTGTGCGTTGAATAACCTCCGTCTGGTAGTCATGATGTATTTGTGAATGAATGGCTAGATACTGCGCACTATTTATAGTCTAGGCGGCCATGTTGTACACGCCATTTTGGAGCACAATGGTGGCATGCCGCCATGTTGTACACGCCATTTTGGAGCACAATGGCGGCTAAAATGGCGCGCGGACGTCAGCGAAATCTCTCCATCAAAATCTTGTGCTGCCCTAGGCTGGCAGAAATTTTGTGTTTCTTTTGCAACTTTAAACCGGTGTGATTTTGCAATAAATGCGAGTGGCCGTATACAATTTATTTCAACTTGAACTAGGGGAACTCATCGTGTAGCGTTGAACAATTTAGAAGGCTAGCGGCAGACTAAGCCGCTATTTTTAATGATTTTATCGATTTTTAGACCCGTAATGGTATGGATAGGCTGGTGTGGAAAACCCGGTACACAAATTTGTCGTCAGTGCCTTTGACAGCCCGCCACCTGAAAATAGAAGATCGAAAGAAAAGTAGGAATTTTTATCGTATTACGCGGGCTACGGTAAAACAGCCATTGACATGCATAGCTGTACTCACATTTGCCTTCAGACTGTATAGTGTTGTGTTACCGTAGCCCGTGTAATACGATAAAATTTCCTACTTTTCTTTCGATAAACCGGCTGCAATTTTCAGGGTGACATTATAAGGCTGTCAGGAACATACCTGACGTATTTTTACGGGGGTAAACCGATTTATTTCAAGTGTACCGGGTTTTCCACACCACCCTATCCATACCATTACGGGTCTAAAAACCGATAAAATCATTAAAAATAGTGAGTTACCCTGCCGCTAGCCTTCTGAATTTTTCAACGCTACACGATGAGTTCCCCTAGTTCAAGTTGAAATAAATTGTATACGTCAACTCGCATTTATTGCAAAATCACACCGGTTTAAAATTGGAAAAGAAACACAAAATTTCTGCCAGCCTAGGCCAGCACAAGGTTTTAATGGAGAGATTTCGCTGACGTCCGCGCGTGTTCTACGGTTATACTATAAAAAGCGCACAGTATCTCACCATTCATTCACAATTACATCATGGCTATGGCTGAAACCATGGATATTGATGGAGCCATTGAGAACATATTACAAGAGCTAGGGATAAATAATGAACTACAACCGGTAGAGGAGAATTTCATCGATATGGTACACGATGAAGATTGGATGGATAATATATTACAAGACCTATTTATAGATGAACAAGACCAACCGGTACAGGGCGGCGATAATGAACACGACGAAGCAGCACAAGTGGTAGCAGATGTCACTGCACTCCAATGCCAACGGTTTGACCGAGTGCTAGAAGATATCTTCCAACAACATCAAGAACAACTCCTACCAGACCCAAAAAAAGGAGGAAAAAAAGAACAAGAACAGATGGATATTTTACAGCCGTCATTACTGGAAGAAGAAAAAGAAGAAGAAGAAGAAGAAAGACCCAAGAAAAAGAAAAAAAACAGAAAAAAGCAAGAAAGAAAAAGAACAAATTGAAGAGATGAAGTACTACGCTGCCGCAATAAAAAGAAGACTGGCACCAGACGCAATATGGACACCACCACAGTATTTACGCTGTGTGGAATGCTCTAGACGCTTTGCTAAATATGCCATTTTTCCATGCGGCCATCAAGCCCTGTGTCTATCCTGTATTCACAGACATGCCTACCGAACAGAGCCTATGTCCACTGACACCCCCATAGAGTGTCAACTCATCGTCCTCGACTGCCCGGTGTGTACCCAGAGGCGGAGAAACTTCTCCCAAACGATGTAACCCCTTACATCTTCCAAAGTCCCTTTTCAGGGCCACCCAATCTTTCCGAAAGAGGAAGCTTCTAACTCAAAGCACAAAAAATAACACCAACTCCTGCACATGCACACACATACCTAGGTAACAATAGGTAAATAACACTCAGTCAATGGAAAAACTTCCTACTAACAGCGCCCCAGGTATTAGTATGAATGTACGCATGGCTATAGCCAATTCTCCAGGTTAAATGCATTCCTATCTCTATAACATTAGGGTTGGCCCTGAAACATTTTTTGTTGTTGTGCGTCTCAGCCAGCGCGCGGACGTCGGCGAAGAGACCAATCAGCGACGCGCACATACCTTCCTGGGTTAATTTTCAATCCTCACATTTTGTACAAAATTGACTGGCCAATTCTCCAGGTTAAATCATTGCTTATCTTTATAACATTAGGGTTGATGTACGCGTCGCTGATTGGTCTCTTCGCCGACGTCCGCGCGCACAACCCTTCCTGGGTTAATTTTCAATCCGCTGATTTTGCACAAAATTCGCTATAGCCAATTCCCATGTTAAATGATTCGCTATAGCCAATTCTCCAGGTTAAATGATTGCGTATCTCTATAACATTAGAGTTGATGTACGCGTCGCTGATTGGTCTCTTCGCCGACGTCCGCGCGCCCATACCTTCCTGGGTTAATTTTCAATCCTCAGATTTTGCACAAAATTGGCTAAAAATTTTCCATGGGTTGGCCCTGAACACTGAGAAAAAAAACTGTGTGTTGGAAGGCTAGGGGTTGGCCCTGAAAAGGACCGTTGAGGGGCAGGGATTGTTTTTTGGAGTTGGAGATTGGTAATCATAGAATATAGAGGAGAGGAGATTGTAGGACCTGATTTGAATTGAATGTGCCAAGTTAGAAGTTCCCCTTTCGGTAGATTGGGGTGGCCCTGAAAAGGGCCGTTGATTGGCCCTGAAAAGGGCCGTTATGGTCAATTTGTTTACCCTGTTTTATTCAGGGGGAGTTTTCCTGTCTACTCCAAACTGCTCACGGAGAAGTAGCGGCCCGGTTGTAATCGGTAGCGGTGTTGTTGTTGTTGTTGTTGTTGTTTGTCATCGACATCGATGGACAGATCGTCTACAAAGCGTGCTGGTGGTATTCTTTGTAGTCCACCGATGTCGATGAATTCCGGCTGGGGGGGTGGACGAGGTTGTCGATGTTGGTGCACCTCGTCCAGGGCCTCTCTCACATGGTTTAACCAGTCCTCATCGGATAACGTCCTAGCCGTAACGATCAGAGCGGGAAGAATTGTGCCTGCTTGCCGAGTGTAGTTGTTGACTTGGCAGCACCATCCTTGAATTTCACGCAGCCAGGAGGCTTTCATGGTTTTCACCTCCTCTGCCCTCTGCCTCCGTGCCTCCACCATCCGCCCCGAAGCCTTGGTTGTAGACATTTTGGCTACCCTGTACATATTTTTCCTCCTGCAGTGTATAGCTCTTCACAGTGTGGCAAAGGTATTTGGAATGACGCTTCCCATGCGGCCTCGGGCTTTATACTGAAAGTAGAGTAGATTTTCATTGGCTGTTTCAACGGAGGTGATGCTCCTTCATTGGTTCTTTTTATTGATAGCTCATTGGCTCTTTTATTGATAGCTCATTGGCTCTTGTTCTTCACTGCTGATTGGTCAATATAGCGCGCCGCATACCTTCCTGGGTTAATTTACAATGCGCTGTTTTTGCACAAAATTCGCTATAGCCAATTCCCATGTTAAATCATTGCGTATCTCTATAACATTAGAGTTGATGTACGCGTCGCTGATTGGACTCTTCGCCGACGTCCGCGCGCACAACCCTTCCTGGGTTAATTTTCAATCTTCACATTTTGCGCAAAATTGCCTATGGCAAATTCCCATGTTAAATGCATTCCTATCTCTATAACATTAGGGTTGGCCCTGAAACATTTTCTTTCGTTGTGGGTCTCAGCCAGCGCGCGGACGTCGGCGAAGAGACCAATCAGCGACGCGCACATACCTTCCTGGGTTAATTTTCAATCCGCTGATTTTGCACAAAATTCGCTATAGCCAATTCCCATGTTAAATGATTGCGTATATCTATAACATTAGAATTGATGTACGCGTCGCTGATTGGTCTCTTCGCCGACGTCCGCGCGCACAACCCTTCCTGGGTTAATTTTCAATCCTCACATTTTGCACAAAATTGTCTATGGCCAGTTCCTATGTTAAACCCATTCCTATCTCTATAACATGACAGCTCGAATGATCACGGACTTTCACGAAGGTGGGGGGGGAAATAAAAAAACTGTAACGTATACGGGTACGGATAGAGAGAGAGAGAGAGAGAGAGGCACGAAAAAAAACTATAACGTGTACGGCTACGGACTAGGGGTTTAATACACACTACCGAGTGATCACGGACTTTCACGAAGCGCAGAAAAAACCACAAGGTGGACCCCTTCGATATATACAGGCCTCCCTCGTCGGTGTTTTGTCATTCACCACCATGTCAGCGCACGGAGCACTTGGGGAGCTTGCCTTGTTCCAACTCCTGATCGTGATCCTGATCGTCTATGACCATCAACTGCAGCTCATCGAAGAACATCCCCGAGAGGTGAAGCTATGTTTAACCCTAGCAGGATGGACTCTATTGACACGGTTGTTACAGGGAAAAGAGCCCGAAGTCGATTTCATGCACGTGAGAGTAGGTGTCTACCTACGAAGTGGTAGAGATGATTCTTTTTTTCCCCGGTTAGAAGAGCGTGGTGGTCCCTCTATCATACTCCGTCCGGCATTATGGCAGGCGCTGAAAGCTATTATCACCGACGTCCACGACTTACTGCACCCCGAGGCGAACTCTGTAGCCACCCGCACTCTTACACCGGGCTGCACCCTATTGTTGTATCCCAAACGAGTGGAGCTCATCGATGACGACAGTAGGTGTTGGTGTACGTCTGAACCAGCGCGTGTCTCTTTGTCACCGGAAGGCTGGACTACCTTGAAACGGGTGTGTGACGTCTACATTTTCCGCGGTCCCTATTTTGCTCGACTCCTCTGTCTGAAGCGAGGTGGTTTTACTCTGGACCCTGATCTATGGACAGCCTTGGAAAAAGTAATCCCCATTGTCGATGAAGTACTATATCTATAGGGTGCACACAAGGTAGAGTGTCAGTGTCTACTCATGAAGCGAACACACCACAGCGCAAGGAAGAGAGGCACCCAGATGAGGGGTAGGAAGACAGGCACCCGAAAGGGGATGAGAACAGGTGGGCGGCAGGAATCCACGTGGCGTACCACTGTGAACAAGGTGTTAACAGATTTGTATTACAACCCTACCAGTCCAGCCGCTTATAGCGCTGTGGGAGCGCTCTCTCGAGCTGCACATTCCCAAGGCATCAGTCGAACTGAAGTTCGAGAATGGTTAAAAACCCAAGACACTTATAGCTTACATCGAGCAGCCCGACGACATTTTCGCCGTAACCGAGTGATCGTAGGAGGCGTAGACGCACAATGGCAGGCTGATTTGGTCGATATGAGTCGATTTGCACCCCACAATGATGGACATCGGTACATGTTGACGTGTGTCGATATTTTATCCAAGTACGCATGGGTACTACCCATCCGGACCAAAACAGGGGAGAATCTGGTACGGGCGTTCCAGCAGATTTTGAAGACGGGACGCAAACCCCTCTATTTGCAAACGGATGAAGGCACAGAATTTCTCAACCGTCCCTTTCAAGCCTTTCTTAAGAAACAGAAGGTGTTTTTCTTCCATACGTACAACGAGACCAAAGCCTCTGTCGTGGAACGATTCAATCGCACCTTCAAAGGACGAATGTACAAGTATTTTACCGCCAAAAACACCCGACGGTACATCGATGTGCTACCTCAACTGGTCCAAGGGTACAATCGAGCCTATCATCGCAGTATCCAGCGAGCTCCCCTCGATGTGACAGAACGCAACGAACATCAAGTGCGCCGTACGCTGTACTCGATAGACCCCAGTCCACTCACGTCACCCCGTTACAAACGCGGAGATGTGGTACGGATCAGTAAAGTCAAAGGGCAATTTGAGAAAAGTTACTTGCCCAACTGGAGTGACGAGCACTTTGTCATCGTTCGCCATAAGCCTCGACAGCCACACGTCTATCAACTGGAAGATCTACAAGGAGAAACACTGCAAGGCACGTTTTACGAGGCGGAATTACAACCGGTGGTGAAAACACGGAAAGACTACTACACGGTGGAAAAGATTTTGAAAACGGAACGTCGACGTGGCATCCCCTATCATTTCGTCAAATGGCAAGGTTGGCCCAGTTCGTTTAATTCCTGGGTGTCAGGCCGTGACATGAAACGACTATAAATTCTACCTCACATCACCTACACCCTTCAGTGTAGGGTTGTACCATGGATAGTGCACATCTACCCTTACTGTTACGGACTCGAAAAGGACAAGTCGGTACTGTGGTGTGTCTAGTAGTGCTTCTGGGTACCTTATTTGGAGGAGTCTTCTACGATTTGGCGTACCTGATATCCTGTTTCAACACCATTCGTCCAAGTGCTGCTCCACCTCAACGTCAAGTGCAATCACCCAACACCGCCAACACCACCACCACCACCACCACTACTCTCGCTCCTACGACGCGGCGATCACCACATACCCAGTCCACGACGCGGTCTAGTCCTCTTTTCATCCGCCAGCCTGCCGTATCAACCCTGAGACTACGGACCCTATCACCACACATCCAGCCCACGACGCGGTCTAGTCCTACTACTCCACCTCTTTTCACCCGCCAGCCTCCCGTATCTACCCTCAGAAGCGACGAGCCCTCCACCCGATCACGACCACCACCCAGTACACCTACCACCACCACCACGCTAAAAACACTTAAGAGTGGGATCCGGTGAATCACGTTTAACACGGCAACGGTACCCGTTCGACTACGACCCCCGGTGGGATCCACGACAACGGTGGTGGTCCTCTGAACCTCAAATCACCAAATAAAACGGCTATGGATCCTCGGTGGCAGCATCCTTTCACGTGTCTCATCGCTGGACCGACGGGGTCGGGAAAAACACACTTCGTCCAACGTCTGATCCAACACGGGTCAGCCCTCATTTCACCTCCCGTGGCTCGCATCCTGTGGTGTTATGGAGCTTGGCAACCGGCGTACGAGGAACTGGCACGTCTCCCTGGACTCACCTTAGTGGAAGGATTACCCCCCGAGGATACGCCAGAAGACACGTTGGTCGTGGTTGACGATCTGATGACCGAAACGGACAGTCGAATCACCCGTCTCTTTACCAAAGGAAGCCATCATCGTCGGTTGAGCATCATCTACATCGTCCAGAATCTCTTCAGTAAGTACAAAGAGCACAGGAACATTAGTTTGAATGCTCAGTATGTGGTGTTATTAAAAAACCCCAGAGACGCATCACAAATTATGCACCTGGCAAAACAGATGTACCCTAAAAACACGGCCTTTGTGCGGGAAGCCTTTGAAGATGCCACCCAAGGGGCTCACGGTATCTACTCATCGACTTGAAACAAGACACACCCTCGGCACCTCGATTGCGCACCCACATTTTTCCCGGGGAGTTCCAGACGGTGTACACACCCAAATAAAAGAAGAAGACAATCCACTCTAGCATTCACTTCCTCATCATGTCTGCACGGATACGCAAGCACGCGCCGGCCCTCCGCGTATTACGCAGCGCGCCACCGGAGGTGGGCCGGGCCCTGGTGCGCGGCGCGGACCCAGACTTGGTACGGTGTTTGTGTGAAGTGGCTCATAATGTGTTAAAAGGGAATGTTCCTCTCAGTCCTCTGCAGAAAGGGAAATTGCAACGGCACAAGACGGGTCTCCGAACGCTGGTGAAGAAGACGGGCAGTGTCAAGAAAAAGAAACAGGTGTTACAGCGAGGTGGATTTCTCGGCGCACTCCTCGCACCCTTAGCCGCTACCGTACTGGGACCGTTACTAGGCTCCATCTTGGGACGCTAACGTCATGGAACATACGAAAAAAATGATGCTGGTCGAACCTCGACTGTTACAGAGTTTGCAATCACCCTATCCCGTGCCTGCCATGGTGCAACAACTCCAGTCTCTGGACGAAGAGATGAATAGTATACTCCAACGTCGACTACCCGATCACGAGAAAATTCAACTCTACCATCACACGCTGAACCGGTACAAGACGTTTATGGATCAATATAGGGGTAGTAGTACACCCCTACTACCCGCAGCGCCCACACTGACACCACCCACACCATCATCATCACCTCAGCTGGAAGAGGAAGTGTTGCCCAGTGTCCCTAAAGCATTCAAGACCAAGGCTCGTTTATTGTTGGACCGGGTGAAACAGAATCCCGATATGAGTTGGAGCGACCAGGGGGGACTGCTGATTCGAAACCAAGTGGTACCGGTGTCTCATATCACCGATTTGATCATCGATACGGTACGTTCTCGCAAACACTCTAATCCACCGGGTTGGGAAGCCTTTGCTCAGGGGTTAAAAGACACACACACCCCTCAAGAATTGGTAGGGAATCCTAACCGTTGGGCCTTTATGCAGCAATCGACGAGTAGACGACACCAACCACCACCACCATCCTCTTCTTGGGCACCGATGTCACCTCCCAAAACACCACAACGACGGGGACGTACTCCTCCCAGATCTAAGTCACCGCGACGATCACAACGCCGAGGTAAGGCGCCCAAGGCCTGGGAGCCCTACTAGGGGAATCCTATTAAAGCCCGGTGCAGAAGCCAGAAAGTTCAGTCGTCATGTTTTACCTCACGTTGCCCAGTAACAGTTCACTCGATGTGTTTCCTGACAACACCTTGGCCAAGTATGTGACTCAATTACCGCAACCGTTGCATTTACCTGGACGGTGGGAATGTGGACTGGTGGATATTCAATACCCTTACTCGTGGTACAACGTACGAGACGAAGAAGTATGGTACGAAGTAACCTACGAAGGCAAAGTACACCGACTCATTCTTCCTGAAGGCCAATACGATACGCCCAAGACGTTCATAGAGGGTCTGCTCACCTTGTTGAATTACAAGTCTCTACGGGAGGTGACGAATAATTCAAGACCCCTGAAATCCTATCCCTTCAAGAATCACGTGATCTTCGATGTCAACGCACACAACGACAAGTCCTGTATCCTGCTCAGCCCTAACGTGGGTGTGAAACTCAGTCCTAGGCTACAGCAAATGTTAGGTCTGCCTTACAGCGTCTACACGGGACCCACCACCGACAACGGTGACGTTGTGATGGATATGAAAGTAGGTATGTACGGACTCTACGTCTACTCGGACGCAGTGGACAGCCATATTGTGGGCGATGTGAACACACCTCTGTTACGGGTGGTACCCATTAGAAAGAAGTATGGCGATCAAGTCAACCAGAGTTTCAACCATATACTCTACCTGCCCGTCCGACATACCGATATCAACACGATCACGGTGGATATAAGAGATGACACGGGACACCCGGTCGCATTCGAACGAGGGAAAGTGGTGCTGACACTTCATTTCCGACAAGCCCGTTCTCCTCACTTCGTATAATGTACGTGCCTTACCAGTGCCATACGCCCAGCTATGCCGACTACTACAAGAAACAAACGGGAGGGAGCTTGCCCATCTTTAGTGGTGCACGCATGCAACGAGGTCACGGATTGGGGAACATACTGGGCAGCATTGTGAAAACGTTCTTGCCCTTGGTGACACGGGGTGTCAACGCGGTGGGTAAACAAGCGGTACGCAGTGGATTGCACGTGGCCGGTGATGTCTTGGGAGGCACAGCACCCCGACAAGCCTTCAAACGACGGGCTAAAGAAGCAGGCAGCGTCTTGATCGCCAAAGCCCTTAAAAGACAACCACGGACACAGCGAAGAGTCATTCGACGACAGACACACCGACGACGCACACCCCGGAAGAAAAAGAAGAGTAAGAGAGACATCTTCGCATAATGGCATTCATTCACTCCGAGTCGTGTCCGTCTACCAACAGTGAATTGAATTTGTGGACTATTCCACCCACCCAGACCAGTGTGGCCGAAGGACGTTGGGTAGAACATCGACCCCTGGCTAGCCTGACGGGATCGGGACCCCTGGAATTTACCATTGAAAACAAAGATACGGCCTACCTGGATTTAGCCCACACCTACTTGTACGTGAAAGCCAAAATAATGGACGACGACGGGACGCCCATAGCGGACGATGCGATAGTAGGTCCGGTGAATCTTTGGCTGCACTCCTTGTTCCAACAGGTGGATATAGGTCTGAACGATAAACTCATCAGTACGTCCACCAATACGTACCCGTACCGAGCCTACATGGAGACGCTGCTGTCGTACGGTGCAGATGCCAAAAAATCACACTTGCAAGCCTCGCTGTACTTCAAGGATACACCCGGAGCCATGAATAGCGTATTGGCTGCCAATAATGGGTTCACCGCGCGCAAAAACATGACAGCCAATAGCAAGTCCGTCGATATGATGGGACGACTGCACGCCGATCTGTTCCTGCAAGACCGCTACATGATGAACGGTGTATCCATCAAGATCAAGTTGATCCGTTCCACACCCACGTTGGCCTTGATGGCCGGTGTAGAGGGTGGTGCCCAATACCACGTCGTCATTGAAGATGCAGCCCTGTTTGTGCGTACGGTGGATTTGCAACAGGGAGTGTTGCTGAGTCACATGGAAGCCTTATCGAAAAAACCAGCCCTGTACCCCATCCGACGCGTACAGACCAAGGTGTTCTCTGCGCCAGCAGGTACGATGATGGCCAATCGTGAAAATTTATTTCTTGGGGATCTCCCTAAACGTCTTACCCTGGCGTGTGTGACCAACACCGCTTTCAATGGACAGTGGAGTGAGAATCCGTTCAACTTTCAACATTTCAACCTCAACTTTTTGGCACTGCACGTGGCCGGCCATCAAATTCCAGCCCGTCCATTACAACCGGATTTTGGTAACCAAAACTATGTGCGGAGCTACCTGAACCTGTTTACAGCCACAGGACAAAACAACCAGGACGAAGGAAATACCATCACTCGACGAGACTTTCACCGTGGGTACACGTTGTTCGCCTTCGACCTCATCCCGACCTTGGAACACGATCATCAACTGGCCTTGCTCAAGAAAGGAAACCTACGGTTGGAACTGCGTTTCGCCGTCGTTCTAGCCAAGACCATTAACGTGATTTGCTACGCCGAGTTTGATAACGCCATCAGCGTGGATCAGCAAAGAAACGTCCTGTGTGACTACGCCAGCTAGAGTCATGGATACAGAGCAGCTGATGGCCATACTCCAGCAAGATCCTCGAGTACCCTTTCGAGGTGTGTTTCCACGCAATGTGTTTCCCACTCACTCCACTACCCCAGCAGCCTACATCCTGAATACACACCCTGGGTCTCGACCCGGTGAACATTGGGTGGCTGTGTACGTGGACACCCTAGGCCAAGGCGAATACTTTGATTCCTACGGACTTGCACCCCTGCATCCCGATTTGGTGAAATTCATGGACCTATCTACTACAGTGTGGCGTTGGAATACTCAAAGATTACAAGGACCCTTGAGTAGTGTCTGCGGACAGTACTGTGTGTTTTATCTCACTCACCGGAGTAGAGGACATTCTATGCAAACGATCGTACACATGTATGATGATTATTGTCAAGCCGAAGACCGTGATGTACTCGTCTATGACTGGACGGCCTCTCGTTTTAATGTGCATGCTCCATTTCTCTGGTTAACTTAAATTCAATGTACTGCGCGCAGTACTATTGTTTTTTATTATGACGTTGTTGTTATGACGTTGTTGTTCTGACGTTCGTTGATGTTCAATAAAAAAAGATTCATGAAAAACACAAAAATGATGGTTTTGACTTTTTTTATTCAAGTCAACAAGAAGGGGTTACACTATGTACAATAGAATACAGGTGGTATGTACAATAGAATACAAGTGGTACACAAAATCTGTCAGGAGTAGGATTCGAACCTACGTTCGGCATTTCGCCGACCAGCACATTTAACCGGCGCCTTAGACCACTCGGCCATCCTGACTTTACAGTTTTTAACTCGTGTATCAAAAGTCATAGTGTGTTCGACATTTTTCACAAGTCCAGGTAAGTGGTACTGATGCCATCGGCAAGGACTTTCCGTTTCGGGTCAAAGAAGGTAAAGGCGTCTCGTTGCTGAATGTACGTCCGCATCTGGTGGTCCACCACCCGAAATCCTCGGTTAGTCCCACTCGCACTGGCCTGGCTTTGCAGCACGTTCAGGTACAAGGCTTTGTCGATGTTGGGATCGCGCCGGTTCACCCCTTTGCAGCTAAACTTATTTTCGTCTCCCCCGTAACAGTAATACGTCTTGGAGGAGAGAGCAATCATAGCATCACCACTCCACTCCAGCTTGAAGAGGCCCGGCGTACGCTTATCGTACTGGTAATGGTCACGTCGAGGTAGCCACTGGTCCCGTTCCACCTCATACTGTGCACGTAACTCGGGTTTCACCAGGGATTCCCAATCCGCGAGACGGCCATGTAGGCCGAGTCCGTATCCATCTCCATGAGTTGCCAGTCTGATGGATTAAAATACACACCCATGAAATCATATAGAAACTGGAGCATCCTGAGCTTGGCCACCTGGTATACCATACATCCAATCTGCAGGGGTAGGTTGTAACGGATAGTCTTTTTAGCTAAAGTGATTTCATACGTGTCGTCATCGATGACCTCCACGGACCGAAACAGGGGAAAATTCACTTTTTTGCGGGCTTGTTGGGTGGTACAGATATTCACGTTCACGTGCTTATCCTGGTTCGTGACCGTTTTCCCATAATAGCCATTGCCCGTCAATTTCCACGATTCACCGATGATGGCCTTACTCGGGTCTTGATCACCTTGACGACGGGCAGACGTCACAATGTCGGCATTCTCCGCAAAACAGGCGTGGGGTACGTACTGTATCACTTGGTATATTTTCGTAATTTCCAGACCGTGGTTCATGTACCACTGCAGCAGCGGAGTGCCCAGCAAGATTTTCTCTGCCCACATACTGCCAATCAACATCCGTCGAGGTCGAGGCAAACACTCGTGTTGCTCCGCATAGGCTCCCATGGTGTCTCCAATATCATCCCGACCCACCAGCGTGTTCTTAAAGATGGGAGGGCACTGGGCGAAGAGGGGCTTGAGAGTGTCGGGAACATGCAAATCACATTCGACAAAGCCGTAGAGGTCCCCCGAACGAATGGCGTCGAACATCTGTGGTAGACTCAGGAGTCGCCGACGACTCAACGGGGTACTCGCGCTCTTTTAGGAAACGCCGTAAATGGGGCAGGGCCTGGCACATGGTATGAAATTCACACTCCCACATTTCGATCAGATGGTATCCTCTCTCTTTCACATAATCGCCGTTCTCCTGCACTTCTTCCCGTAATTCTTCCGGTGTTTTTCCACGTCGTTCGTTGAAGCGTCCAGCGCTGAAATGGCATCCGTGGCCGTGCCAATAGCAACCGTAAAATTGAAATACGGTCGGTGTTCTACCCATCAGGGCAAACCCATCGACGGGGAGTCGACGATCTCCTATGCGCTTCTCTGTGGCGTTGGTCTGATGACGTATATAAATTCCCCGTCGATAGGCTTCCCAATCCAACCACTGGTCAGCCAGATGCTTGTAGGGAGTGCGTTGCGATGTGAAATGCTGGCCTTCCGCCAACCAACGTGTATAATGTCAACTGGGCATAGGTTGGGCCAGAGACCACAGGTACAAGGCATTGGCATCGAAACCGATGATCTTAGCACAGGGTTTTCCACCGGGGAGAGTAGTGACGTCCTTCTCGTGATAACGGTGAAAAATAAGACTCGGTCCACCGACAATGTTCTGCTTTAGACAATCATGCATGCCCGCATCTTTTTGCTGTATCAGCGAGAAGTACGTAGGACACTCTTGAAAAAGATGGCGAAGCGCCAGACCCGGTAAACTCAAGCACTCCTTGAAGATGTCGGCGTGCATCTCACGACGAAACAGTTGAACCATTTTCTCAGCCGCTTCCAGGAAAGGAACCACATCTAAGTTATTATACCATATCAGGAAATCTCGCAAGGTCTGCATATGCTGATCGTTCCATACCTGCTGTAGTTCCCGGTACGTGTCTTCCGGACATTCCACTTGCTTCAAATCGTCAAAGAACGCATCCCGGGGTGGCAACTGTGTTTCCTCCAAACAGTCGAGCGTGGATATATACGTGTAAGGGAACCTTCCTTTCGTTTGTGCACAGTCATACGCCTTCACCCACTGATCATAGCTATAATTAGGAGCTAAGTAGTTCCGTACATCCAGGAAATGGAGTGATGTGGTAGTGAGGGCCATATGATTATTGACCTTCTTGATGACGGACTTGATGGTATTAGCCTGGGCCAAGTAGGGGTAGAGAAATTCCTTCACCATGTTCAAGTCATATCGCCCCGAGTTGAAACCGAGCACCGGTAACTGGCCTAGGTATTGTAGGAAGCGCGCTTTCAATTTCTCCGCATACGGTTTCGGTAAAGGCACATCCTGCGACTGCATGGGTTAAGGTTGCGACTCCGACTCCGACTCGGACTCTTCATCGTCACTAAACGATACACCCGGTATAGGAATCCGATCGTACAGTTGGTCCAGTATGTCCTGGAATTGGACACCAACAATTCCGTACTGGCCGCACTGACTTCCTCTAAATACTCCATCATGCGGGTGATCAACTTATGGGAATCCCCGGTAGACACGAAACAGACCGGTGCAGCGTCATAGCCAGGTACGTTGCTGGAAATACTCACACTCAGGGGAATATGGCGCTGCGTCCACTGCGTTTTCGCTGAAAACATGTCCATGGGCTCCAACAGGGCCTCAAAATCGTAACACGCACGGTAGGGAAAATAACGGTCCTCCGGTATGATGAGACCCTCATCGGCCAGTTCCTCGAAAATAGTAGGCGTATTATGATACACACCACCAGGGGTCACACTCGTCCAAATGCACGGCCAATACCGAAACAGACATTTCCGGTCTTTGTAGGGTCCTTTTTCCCCTCCCGTTAATGCATACAGTCCGCGTCGATGAAGCAACCAAGGTGGTAGTAGTACAGGAGCACCGATAGGATGATCTCTCATTTTCGTGACGAAAAATGTGACGTTGGTCACCATTTCCACAAGCCATTTGGTATTGGGGCGTTGCAACCGGGCCCATTCCAATGGATCCAACGTAGTGAGTTGGTCGATGAGTGGCTCCAGAGAAATCGCATCCGTCACCGTGAACGGCTGGTCAAACACATAGGTATTATTGCTGGGATAATAATACCGCACCTGGTCCGTCTCCTTGTGCCGTAAAATGTACCCGAATGTCATATTCAACTTGAACGCTGTCACCTGATCTGTGAAAATGTTCTCGGCATAGGTAGACAGATACGTGAGGTCCTGCAGTCGAAAGTTATACAAGTCCAATAGACGACGGTCACGGTGAAAACAATGGCGTATGGTAGCCCAGTGACGTCGATAAATGTCACTCACACGCTCGTCTTCAGGCAAGACTTCAACCGGAGGTGCTGCTGGGTCCAATGGAAAATCTTCTCCACGTCTCATGCTTTCTCTCCTCCTCCTCTCGTCAGAACAAGCTGGTAGGCAGGCAGGCAGATTTGGTCAGGCAGGCAGGTAGGTCAGAGAGCTCCGTAGGGTAGTGCAATGAATACACCAAACCACTAAAAATCTCCTCCTTTTATACGTTTTTCTACATGCCGCCATGTTGTACACGCCATTTTGGGACACAATGGCGGCATGCCGCCATGTTGTACACGCCATTTTGGGACACAATGGCGGCATGCCGCCATGTTGTACACGCCATTTTGGGACACAATGGCGGTATGGGAAAAACCCCAGACAAACAAGTCTACACATGTCCAAAGGTCACGCCTCATTCACCCCAACCGGAAGTGACGTCATATGCAAATTTCTGAGGTCAAAGGTCAAGTAGAGGGCTCCGGGGTTTACAGTACTACTCTTGAGATACCGACATGCTAACTCAAATTATCCATGAGAAATCAAATGTACGAGATTGTATAATGCAGGCAACATGTGAAATACAAGCGTCTAGTCCGTCATTCATAATTCAGCCGTCGTCCATTGAAGAATATCCGCGTCCATAATTCAAAGACCTATTCCATATCCATATAACAGTATTAGCACCAAATTCAAAAAAGACAATCATAGTATACATAAACATAGGCTAGTTTCCTGAAAGAGAGAAGCGGTCAACAGTTTTCAATGATGCCGACAAGACATCATGATGTTCCAAAAATATAAAATCCGTATCGCTGATCAGTATTCTTAAAACTCATTCAAGTCACCAAAAAGGGGTTGGGATTTTCCTGGGCTTGTGAAGATAATCATGAGGACCAAGACACAAATTGGCTCTCGGCCCCGTGGGATTCCCATGGTTCACGTGGGGTGTCATCGGCACTTCCCAGGTCATGGTAGGAATAGGCCTCAGCTCGTTTGATAGCTTGCTGTAAGAGGCGCCTAACTGGGTCATACAGGTGTGGGACCCAAATGTCTGATAGTTGAAAGTGAAACTAAATCATATTCTGACTCATTCAGATCGGCTCTTGACATTTCCCATGGAAATTGTCTTGCCAAAATAATTTTGGTGATTGGATCATACCTTTCGCAGGGATCCTTGTTTATAGATCTTTTTTTCTTTATCTTCCTCCCGAAGTATTGAGCACATGAATGTTTTGTCATTGGCATATTTATTTATGCCATGTCCTGCCAATCTGGAAGAGAATTGAAAGGTTGTCAGTTTGTTCTCTTCTGGATTTTGGTTGTAATGTTGCAAATTTAGGAAAAAAAACCCCTTGACAGTTTTAATATTCATTGCTCCATGTTGACGGCTAGGGATTACTCGCATAGGTTATCGTATGACTTGTCTTGAGGTCTTGACGGTCGAAATCAGTCGTTATTTTTATATAATTTTTAATTTGACACGACCTTTCTTCTGTTAAAAAAACAACAAAATTGAATCATAATTCTAAATAGCAAAATTTTAGAACTGAAGGATTTAAACAGGCACAAAATCTTGGTGCGCTCTCAGAGGTGCGAAAATTTAACTGAATTAGTGACTCGCGAACACCCCAATTAACATCGTAAACAATAGTGTATTCCAGGTATGGATCAGGGCTCTCAATGAGAGGCGAGCGATTACTTGCGCCATTCCCACTCGTCTGAAATAATATATTTTATTCATCAGTCTGAATAAAATTTAATGACAGTCACATCGTCATAAATATTGTGTTCACCCCTCGCTTGTTTTCGATGGTCAGAATAAAATTTACTGACATTTTCAGCTGTCGTAGAATTCTTGGTTTCGTAAAGATCTTGTTGATCAGCTAATTCGGAAGGCTTCCCGCTGTTTCCGTCAAATGTGTTTATGCAAAATGTATAACCCGATGTCGGAACGAAATTACAAATCTGTTATAGGTAGATTGGTTGTCTCCCTTGTGTTTCCATACAGACATGTTATGAGACGTGAGATGATTTCCACAAATATAAAATCCTTTGAACACTACAGCTCAAACCACTATGTGTTTACCTTCACATCACGACATTTTTAAACATTAGTTCAGGGTTCACCCGGGTCTTTGAAAGTTTGTAAAAGTGCTTAATTTTTATATTGAAAATTGAAGGCATTGAATGTCCTTGGAAAGTTGCCCCCCCCCCCCACTAGGTACATGAAAGTGCTTGAATTTTAAAAGTAAGGGGTAAGAATGGTTGGCAATCCAGCAAAATGGTATTAATAAACTTCACTGATGGTCGTTGTTTTTGTCTCTTTTTGTCTATTTGTATGTCACATGAATATGCTCAGACTTATAAGGTAAATTCCCTAATTATTCACCGTCAGACATCCATGGAATATTATTCAAGCGCTCCAGTTTTCATGGCAGTTCATGCAGCTGGAAGCTTAGTATGAATCACTGTATAGTATATCCGCATATACTAATGTTTTTGGACGACGGAACAAAAGAGAACGGTGCAAAAAACAATCACGTTGAATTAACAAACCTTGATTTAGTTAACTTGGTATTCTTGTAACTTGATCGTGTATTGCCGCAGTCGTGGAAATATATCTAGTCGCACGCTTGTGCTAAGGCAGCCCTAGATGATGAGATTGATCCTGTTGGAATCCCATATAGCAATTTCAGACTCTCTATCTGTACTTATGTGAGACGGCTGTTTCAATCTTTATGGGATGCTGTGAATAATAACAAACTTCAAGAGTTCAAAAAAACCGCAGGCTATACTCATCTGAACAGCCAGAAACGTTTCGATCAAACCATGGTCAGGCGATGTAGAATCGGCCATACACGATTAACTCACGAACATTTACTAAAAAAGAGCCAGTGCCAAGGTGTATTGCATGCCACGAAGATCTCACAGTGAAACATATTATTATCGACTGCATAGATTTTAAGATTGTAAGAGATTTTTTTTATCAAGCGACTACTTTGGAAGATCGTTTTAGTCGGGTGAGAGGACTGTGTCTTAGGTTATTTGAGAGAAATCGGTTTGTTACATAAGTTTTAATGTGTGTATGTTTTAATTTGTTGGATTACTAAGTTATTGGCTTGAGTATTTAGAATTTTGTGTGATCGTCGCTTTGTAGTTGAAATATTGATTCAACGCGACATTAAATCTTAATTCTCTCTCTCTCTCTCATACCTTCAAATCCACACAGAACTAGAGTCTATAGGCATAGGCCCAAGCAGACCAGTGTTCTACAAGCAGAATTTGAACTGAATGTCAGCAAGTCTCTAGAGAAACAAATTGCGACAGCAAATGAAGCTTTAAATGTCAACATCACCAACACTTCTGGTGGTATAGTCATAGAAGCCGGTGCTGTAATGTACTACATCCTTGGGAAAACCCTAGATAACCTGTATGGGAAATACCCAAAAGATAAAGGGACAGTGAAAACGCAAAGAACTACAGATAAACGCTCATCTGAGACACAAGTAACCTACACTCCTGCTTACCAAGGGAGGTTTACCTTCGGCATCGAGGGCTCCTCATCTCTCATCTGCACAAGAGGGGGAATCGTCAAGTAAAATGGCATGGTTCTTTCTCAGATCCTGTCACCATACAACAAGGTTTTAATCAAGGCGATGTGCTGTCGACTGATGTTCACAAGGTATATATTAACGACCTCATCGATCAGCTCACCCTTTCTGTCTACGGTGCACGAATTGGTTGCATCGACTGTGTAGTTCCAACCTGTGCAGACGACATCTGTTTAAATGCCAACAAGGACTATAGCCTAAAAAGTCGGATGGATATCTCTGTAAAGTAAAGCAAAGACCACTTCTGTAATCTGCAGCCTGCAAAGTGGACTACTGTCGCTTGTCAGGATCGCACATCTTTTGAGTTTTTTCTGTACAATGTCTATCTCTAGATCAGCGATTCATCTAAGCCTTCATCGGGAAAGCTCCTTACTTAAGGTTCGTCCCACAGTTGAGGAAAATATAAAAAAGCCGGGAGAGCCATGTACTAATTTATGGGCTCCGCTCTACATGGGATCAACGGGCTTAATCCCGTCACCCCTCTTCACTTGCTAGGTACATATGTTCTCCCCATCTTGTTACATGGTGTCGAAACACTTCTTCTGAGCCAGACAGGCACACAACTGAGCGAGTCTTTTTACAGAAAAGCAATGAAGCAAATGCTTCCGGATCGAGTTACTCAACCTGCCGTATATATCCTCATTGGTGCCCTCCAAGTAAAGGCTCAGATACATTTGTGCACGTTGTCGCTGCATCTCAGAAACATCTGCTCTGGTGGAAATGCTATCCTACAAGAAATCTGACTCTGACAAACTTCATGAAAACGCTTCAATAGTAAGAGCTGGTTCTCGGATGTTCGGAAAGTTCTAGCTCTGAACCACTTACATGTACCATCGATCCATTGTCTTGTAGAAAACATCCCAAGTAAACCCTCAACAAAGAAAGCGATCATGGTTTACTGTGCGGAAGCCCTCCTGGCAAGAGGAAAATTCTACCCATCGTAACCTCACCACATTCCCGTGGATGATGTGGTTGAAGCGTTTGTTCCACACCCTGCTGTCCACTCCGTTTCATCCAGTGCTGTAAACATCAGGTCTCTACCAATATGATTGAGACTCTTAACTGGATGTTATACACTACAAGCCAACCGAGTGGTCTTTAACCAAAGAACAGTGAAAGCTTTTTGCCGGCTTTGCAGTCAGGGAGACAAAAGTTGCACTAAATTCCTCGTCCACAGTTCCGCACTCAAAGGTATCCGAATAAAATATCTACTGTAACTTGCTTCAATGCATGTCTGGAATGCGGTACACAAGCTACCATCCACACCGGAAATTCTGAAAAGCTGGCAGCTTTCTTATTAAACCCGACCCGGATGATTGGTGAATGTAGCTGTCTCCCACATGTAAGAAGGATTATCCGTCGTTTCATGTATTCGTTGCATCACCGCTGAAATGAAGTGCTAAAGACTTATGAATGAACATGAAAAAAAAAGTGGCGACTCCCAACTCCACAGTTTTAATTTTTACATTTTTATTTCCTTTCTGATGTGAAATGATTTTAATGACTATGCACCCCAGCCTGGTGCTCCTGTATAGAGGACGAATTTACCACAACGAACTGAACTATAGCAATCACAAAATCATGGAGAATAATAATAATCCGAATAATAATAAGAAAATCGAAAGCCTAGTTATCAGATAAAGGAATTGTTGGGAGATCCTCCAAATAATATAACTTTGTTGAACAGTTTACACCAGGCCGGATGCCGTAATTATTAATAAATTTGATGACCTGATTTTTCTCCAGGAAATGGAGTCTAGTCGAATAATGATGCCGAACTGTTCCGCGATAGAAAACAAAAACTTTCCCTTGCATAACACATATATTTAAATGGATAAACTAGGTCTGTTTTGCAGGTACCTTTCATATGACTTAAGCTACTGAGCAACCATGACAACGTTGCATTGATCAATGTGTGACATTGAAAATGTACCACTTTTAATACATGTGAGGTGAATAAAAGACCACATAGAGAACAAAAACTATATTTTATGATACTTTATTTCGCAAATCTTTTACAGTGCTGTTTTCTGAGCATAGACCCTATTTAGGGCCATCATAGAAGTGTATCTTGATGATGTGTGACCCTGAAAATATCTGTGGTTTAGCAACAGGCACTACTTGTATATGCTGTTTGTGCAGATTTCCTTTCTTCATTGCAAACAAATCTTCATTCTCGAGCATTTGCTAGATCCTGTGTTAAATGTGACAATTTTAATGAATGTCACAAAACACTGGTGCAGAAACTTAAAAAACAGGGCTATTCCAACAAGCGCCTACACTCAAAGTTTCTCAAATTTGGCGATACATATCGCATGCTGATAGCAAAATACGAACGTAGCGTGCAAGATCTATGGCGCTACGTTTCGTAACTTGTGTCTAATTCCGCTTAACCCGGGGCTAGGTGCCGTATGAACCCATGTACTTCAAGATCCTCATGGTACTCATATGAACAGTCACAATCAAAGCGTGACTGAGATACATCATTCTTTAGATGGCGACTTTATAACGAATATTATGGATTTAAGAATACTGATCAGCGATACGGATTTGATATTTTTGGAACATCATGAGGTCTTGCCGGCATCATTGAAAACTGTTGACCGCTTCTCTCTTGCAGGAAACTAGCCTATGTTTTTGTATACTATGATTGTCTTTTTGAATTTGGTGCTAATACTGTTATATGGAAATGGAATAGGTCTTTGGATTATGGACGCGGATATTCTCTAATGGACGACGGCTGGATTATGAATGACGGACTAGACGCTTGTAATTGGGTCTATAGTGCCTTATAGGCTCTGGGAGATAATATGGCAAGTTTATTTAGTTGCATTTCTTCTTATGTGATGGCCTCCTACTATATATGCCTTTGTTGGTAGGGTTCCATGCTATTGTTTTTGATACTAACATTTTGTGCCATTCATGCAGTCAACCCCATCTCACCGTGGCCATACACGATTAACTCACGAGCATTTGCTGAAAAGAGCCAGTCCCAAGGTGCATACCATCCCACGAAGATCTCAAGGTGAAACGTATTCTTATCGACTGTATAGATTGTAAGAGAAAACATTTATCGAGCAGCAACACTGGAAGATCTTTTTAGTCGAGTAAAAGAAGATTGTATTTTAGATTATTTGAGAGAGATGGGTTTGTTTGATCGTCGCTATATACATGTAGCTGGAATATTGCTGAAGGCGACATTAAAACTTAATTTTCTCTCTCTCTCGTTGGAGTTGAAGCTACACATGATTGGACCACATGGGCTCTAGTGCATATCCCCTAGTGAAGTTGATTGGTCGAAACCCCTGCGACCATCTTGGATTGACCCCAAAACCTTAAGATCTTCTCCGGAAGAACCCTGAAGTGGTCGACGCGAAACTTGGTACACATGATCGTTGGATCAGGGTCTCTCAAATTTATATTTGAGAAGTTGCTGCGTGAAATAAAATGGCTGCCATGGACCAATCAAATTTGTCAGATTTTGAAGTAATTGATTTGGAAGGGAAAGGGACGAAATATATGCTATGTAATACGACGATCACGAATATGCTAATTTTTTATCCTTGGTCACGTGATTTGGCCTCCATTTTGAATTTTGTCAGAAACTGAGCACATGTTGTTGGAAACTATGGGAGGTACAGCATTGCAGTTTGTTGCATTATATAGTTTGTTGCATTATGGGTGCACTCCATACTAGGCCACGGTTTCGCACAAATGGCCCCTCCCTAATTTTATAATAAGGAAGGACGCCCGATTTTGACAGCATGGTAATTCTTCTTACCTTTCTACTAGCTGATATCTATAGTATCACCCTGCTGCACGTAACCATTTCTCCAAACGAAGATATAACAATTGCTTGTTGATCGCACCCACACGCCACTACAGAGTTAATCGTGTCCGGAATTGAATATCTGGCGGGTCAAAATCCGTACTTTTTCGGGAAGCGAAAATGATGATTCCTTTATGGCGATAAAATTTTACAAAAAACGAGTAGGTCGACCCCCTGTTTTTTTCGCCATTTTAAATTGTTCTTTGGACGGGAAACACTTTAACATACATAAAAAGAAAATCATTTCATACGTTTTCTCTGGGTTGCGGGTAGAATTTGACACATTTTCATATATTTTATGGAGTTTTCCAGAAAAGTTGAAGAAGGTTTAAGGAGGATTGTACGTATTTTCTATTCAATTTCAATAGCTCACAAGTCTTCTGAAATAATGGCACGGGTGTGCCCATTTAGAAAATATATACTTTTACAGGGTTTTTGTTAAAGATTTTACATCAATTTGTGGCCGAAGATTCGAACCCATGCCTGTTTTTAGCCGCACATCATTTAGGTGTGGAATGCACCCTTAATGTAGGATCCAGTGCGCGGTTATAATACACGAGTAGGCCAAATATTGTATGTCCTCCTACACTACACTCGACAAAAGCGCTTATTCGGACCTTGTAATGACTTGATATGGAACAGGATCGTAAAGATCATTTATCTTAGAAACGTTTCGATTTTATGCATACTACATGGTATGATAGCATTGGCCTTGCATATATGCTATTTAGACCTATACAGAATTATCTCCCCTTGGTTAGGCATGTATGTTACGATTAGTGACCTGTATGTCCTATTATTGTCCATGTGAATGTCACAGTGATTAATTTTCAATACGGATCACACCAAGACCCTGATCTAAAGTGAATGAGAGCGTATTATTCTGGTGTTGTCCCTTTTATCTCGAAGTTTGTACTCCCACCCCCCAATCTTTTGAAAAAGTTGGAATGAAAAATTATTGACAATTTGGCTCGAATTTCAGCTATTTTTACGTTTATTTTGCTCCTGATGCCTCATTCGAAAGCTGGTCACCACTCCCGGTCTTTGTTAATGGGTCTGATTGTCACGGTCAATGCATAATGCTATGATATTCTCATTGAGCTTGTAAACTCGTCATTTTTCAGCAAAAGTCGCAAAACCAAAGATGGGGTAGGGGGAAAGTGATTGACGGAATATCCGATAAAACTGCATACTACAAGCAAGTGTCGCATACCAAGAAACTCGCAAACACTCCCAGATTGTCATAGCCTTGAGAACAGAAATTCTGAGAAAACACCCTAGCCTTAAGGGTGCACTCCATACTAGGCCACGGTTTCGCACAAATGGCCCCTCCCTAATTTTATAATAAGGAAGGACGCCCGATTTTGACAGCATGGTAATTCTTCTTACCTTTCTACTAGCTGATATCTATAGTATCACCCTGCTGCACGTAACCATTTCTCCAAACGAAGATATAACAATTGCTTGTTGATCGCACCCACACGCCACTACAGAGTTAATCGTGTCCGGAATTGAATATCTGGCGGGTCAAAATCCGTACTTTTTCGGGAAGCGAAAATGATGATTCCTTTATGGCGATAAAATTTTACAAAAAACGAGTAGGTCGACCCCCTGTTTTTTTCGCCATTTTAAATTGTTCTTTGGACGGGAAACACTTTAACATACATAAAAAGAAAATCATTTCATACGTTTTCTCTGGGTTGCGGGTAGAATTTGACACATTTTCATATATTTTATGGAGTTTTCCAGAAAAGTTGAAGAAGGTTTAAGGAGGATTGTACGCATTTTCTATTCAATTTCAATAGCTCACAAGTCTTCTGAAATAATGGCACGGGTGTGCCCATTTAGAAAATATATACTTTTACAGGGTTTTTGTTAAAGATTTTACATCAATTTGTGGCCGAAGATTCGAACCCATGCCTGTTTTTAGCCGCACATCATTTAGGTGTGGAATGCACCCGGAGCAGCTTCTTCGGAAGTATGTCAACCATTTCAACATAGCTTCAGCAGTTTTCCCGCTGTTCCCAGATGTAAATCACCCAAATTTGCGAATTGACGGGCAAAGTGCTGTTCTTTTGCCAGATTCGTGCAGTAAACACGTCGCACGGTTGGCGCTGAAACTTCACATAAATATTGGGGAATGTGAGATTCAATGCATATCGGAAGATCCTTTGGCGGCCATTTTGGATTTACCCTAAAACATTTCAAGATCTTCTTCTTTGAAACCGCTGAACCGATGGACTCCAATCTTGATACACATCATCGATGGGCCAAGGTCTCAAAATAAGTCTTAACGGCGTATCACGTTGGACACACAAGTTCTCGTCAGATCACCGAAGTTAAGCAACGTTGAACTCGGTCAATACTTGGATGGGTGACCGGGTGTTGTACTGGTTGGGCTGATCAGTGTCCAGGATAATAGGAACTGTGCACACTCTCGTGTTCTGTCGTGACATCACTGAAAAATGTTGAAAACGACGTTAAATTCTACTCACTAACAAGTTGCTGCGTTAAATAAAATGACCACAGTCGACCAATCAAAATGGCTGGAATTTAGAGTAACGGATTTGGACGGGGAATGTGAGTACATATATATTATGTGATATGGCGATCGAGAATCTGTTCAAATTGTCCTCCTAGGCCACGTGGCATCTTGAATTTTGCCAGAAACTGAACATATATTTACAGGGCTATAACTCTCGAACCATCGGAGCTACAGACTTGTAATTTGTTGTGTTGTATTCCACAGAATCAGCTCTTTCGGAAATATGCTATCGGTTTCATCATAGCTTCGGTACCTTTCCCGCTATCCTTCGTCGTAATGTTGTGGGGATTTTTTCGTGAAAGTTTTGCCAAATACGGTGGTTTCCATGTCTAGTTTCAATGTTGTAGCTCCATTGCCTGCGATGGCGCATGGAATCCGAAGATTGCAGCTTGCTGCTGTATTTTTCTTCTATTGTGCATCTAAAATCCTTAATATATCGTGTTTCTGCGAATGGCAACAGTTTTGAATCGGGGTATAATTCAAAGCAATGTTCTGACGCACTCGTCATCAGTCTCAAGTTTTACACGTCGTCCAGCGGCAAGCATTGGAGTTGATTATATCACGTGACCAACTCTGACAAGCAATGAACATTCAATTTTCTTACAACTAAGTTCAAAATACTACAGAAATGTAGCGTGATACGCAAGCGTGCAAAACCCCCATTTTATTATGTGTTATTACACTGATGGACTGCATAAACTTCCAATTCCTTTATTTTACTTGTTTAAAGAAAACTACTTAGTTGAGTGGAAACAAAGCCTGATACATTTTTTTCCATACGGAGTACTCCAGCCAACCTGCAACCTACTTCCTTGACCTCACTATTGTCAGTGCACACGTACATCTGCAATGGCCACTCTATCACATCTAGAAGACAAAGACGACTGAACTCACTGATGAAAAACGGGCAAATTTTATATCCATTCGTAAATCAAAACAAAGGTGGAATAATAAATTCTTCTGAAATTTCCGGAGTGTTTCTTTATGTGAAATTCTGCATTTTCGCGGAGGTTTCACATCACTGCATCGTGATCACATACAGCGTGATCAATCTTAATAAATTAAAATCCTATATGCTTCTCTATCGGATGATCGCTACAGCTGTAAGAAGTGGAGAACACACGACAACTTTAGATTGGTTCGAATGCTTCTTTAAAACGTCATCCAAATCTGTTGTCCCACTCGTATTCGCCGATCGCATGAACTCCAATACGCTTGGCAATAGTTGAAACGGCAGCGATTTACCGTAGCCGGTCTCTTTTTTCTAGCAGGCATTTCAGAATACCGAATCGCTTCAAGGCCTCGTTCACGCAGTAACTGTGTTCAGACCACATGTTCTCCCTGTCTGCTCTTTCGAAGTTGCCATGTTGTTTTTTTTTCCGGCTCGAGTCGGCTACGGCTCAGATAGTATCGATCAAGTTCGAGTCATGTTTTTAGAGCGTACAGAAGATGTGTTACGTTTGGTCAAGATTTTGAAGACCCGGATTTAAACAAAACATGGGGGCAGATGGGCGAGTATAAGATCCTGTAGCGACCATACGATAGAGAAGCATATAGGATTTTAATTTATTAAGATTGCAGCATGATTACCTGCAGCCTTTGCCAAAGGGGTTTTGATTCGCCAAGTCTTGGATTCCTTATCAGAAACATTGTTAGATTCTTCAAATCAGTTTTAGTGAACATTATGGAAATTGGAAATGACCTCGCTTAACATGATCAGGTGTCCATGACATCGCCTTAGAAGCTGTCAGTGTGATAAGATTTCCAAGATAGTGCAAGACGTTGTAAAGCTTTGCGCTCAGAATGCCGATTCCTGTTTGCTTATGGCAACTGCAGTGCCTGTCCTGTTTTTCAGAGAAAGTAAGAATTGTGATTTCAATGGCTACGGGAAAATGTTCACCATAGTTGATCTCAACAATCACATAACTTTTAAGAAGATGTTATGTGGTGAATATTTTTTGACACTACTATCTTTTTCACATAAGCTAAAATTATATTTATTCTTATATTTGAAACCTTGTCTGATCTAAGAATAACAATATTTCTGTTTAGAATCGCAATGCTGTCAGGGCTCATGGTGCTCCTATATTTCGTATATTTTTAAAAAACCTCCTGTTTTCTCCTTTATTTACCTAAAAACCCCTTAGAATTCCTATGTTTTGTCAAATGAATCGATTTCGTGAAAAGGTTTTTCCCTGATTCACCCCCGCCGAGTTTACTTTTTGTCTCTCCATTTTCTTTTTAACGCATTAGTTTGCTGTGTTGTTGACTTGAATACCAAGAATTTTGTTTGATCGTCGCTATATAGCTGAAATATTGCTGAATGCGACGTTAAACCTTACTTCTCTCTCTTTCTCTCTCCATTTTCTTAAAGCTGTGCCTCTGGTGTATTCTGGTCTATGCCTAGTGTTTTACTCACTCGAATCCTTTGAGAATCTGATTAAAGCCAGACCTAAAAAGAAAGACCCCCCCATCTGACATATTGCTGATTTAAATGACATGAACGACAAGTAAGATGGTGAGTGTTTTTTTGTCGATCTGCTTAATCGGATTGCCTAAATGAGATGCATATTTTGTGATGTTGATTTTGGTCTGTCTATTCATATCCAGGCTATAACTTGGACGGTTTCCTATCCACAGTTACAATTTTCTTTTGTGAGTAGATACACTAGGTGTTGCCTCCAAAAATGTTGTCATGGTCACTGTGAGCCCAAAATAAAGAAATCATTTAACTCACAATTCTTTTCCCTATTGACACATTAGGTGTAGATGATGTGTCTGACCAAAGTTGGGGTCAGTCACTGTCAGCTAATCATTGAAAATAGTAGTTTTGTGTGTTACAGAAAAAAATTAGAACGGAGACGATGTGTTGTTCGGACAAAAAATGAAGGCAATGTTGGCTATTGTTCTGTATAAATTCGAGAAATATGGATTTCTCCTATATTTTCATGATAAACCTCCTATATTTATTCCTATATCGTACTGGCTGGTCACCATAACCCCTGATCCTGACCTGTGGGAAATCAAGATGCTACCTTTGTGTGCAGAAACCTGGGGCTGGCCCCATGTCCTTCATCTGTTGTGTCAAATGGAGGAGCATGTGGACTTTAGGTTTCTCCATTACTTCTGGCATGTGATATGCGCATGTTCTAACAAATGCTTGTATCTCCATGTTAGCATTGTTCAATCTTTCCTGCTGATTGAGGGAGCGAAGGCTATTTTGAAAAGAAATGAATAGGTAACTATAGTTGATTGATAAATAGGGGCCTTGACGCTGCATGATTAAAGAATGTGTGTAGACCTATCATCATCAAATACGTCTACTTACTCCCAAACTTCATTTACTCTGGAAGATTTATTTAATTTATTTAACAATCACAAAACGTTTCTCAGGGAAAGAGGTATTTGTCTTCCAACCAATCATAACGACATACCAAAAGTATACTGGACTCCCAAAATGCATAAATCACCATACAAAGCTAGATTCATAGCTGGTTCTAGAAGCTGTACCACCAAGCTTCTTTCAACCCTATTGACGAGGGCCCTTCAGGAGGTAACAGCATTTTGGGAAAGGTATTGCGCCACTATTTCTAAAAACTCTGGCGTTGAATGTATGTGGATATTAAAAAACTCAAAATGTCTTACGGAGGAACTTGATGCTAAAGGTCACATACCGTACAGACATGTATCCACATGGGATTTCTCGATTCTATACTACAATCCCTCATCAGGACCTTATTGACCGTCTAAATTCATTAATAGCATCTGTGTTCAAGAAAACTGATCGTAGATATATTAATGTCGGAAGCCATAAAGCATTCTTTAGCTCTACTACATACAAGAGATATCATTCATGGGATGTTTCTTTGTTTATAGAGTTGCTTGAATTTCTCATTAAAAATATCTATGTGAAATTTGGCAACACAATACATCAACAGCATATAGGTATTCCAATGGGTACTAATTGCGCACCCCTGTTGGCTGACCTGTATCTGTTCTCTTATGAATATGACTATATGCAGGCGCTTTCAAAAACCGATCCATTCAAAGCCCGTTCCTTCTCATTCACCAAACGCTATATAGACGATCTTCTCGCTGTGGATAATCGCTATATAAATGACGCAGTAAAGGATATATATCCACCTTCACTGGATTTGAAGGAAACTACAGATAGCCACATCATATTTAGGCACATCATATTTAGATCTATATCTCTACAAAAATGAAGCGGGCATTCTCTCTCGTCGACTTTATGACAAAAGAGATGATTACAAATTCGACATCGTAAACTATCCTTTTCTGGACAGTAATATTCCAGTGGGACCTGCATATGGCGTATACATATCTCGCCTAGTAGCATTTGCTAGATCCTGTGTTAAATGTGACGATTTCAATCAACGTCACAAAACATTGTTGCAGAAATTATAAAACAGGGCTATTCCTCCAAGCGCCTCCACTCAAAAGTTTCTCAAATTTGGCGATACATATCGCATGCTGATCGCAAAATACGAACGTAGCGTGCAAGATCTATGGCGCTACATTTCGTAACTTGTGCCTAATTCCGCTTAACCCGGGCCTAGGGGCCGTATGAACCCATGTACTTCAAGATCCTCATGGTGCTCATATGAACAGTCACAATCAAAGCGTGACTGAGATATACCATTCTCTAGATAACGACTTTAGAACGATTATTATGGATTAGGAATACTGATCAGCGATACGGATTTTATATTTTTGGAACATCATGATGTCTTGTCGGCATCATTAGAAACTGTTGACCGCTTCTCTCTTGCAGGAAACTAACCTATGTTTATGTATACTATGATTGTCTTTTTTGAATTTGGTGCTAATACTGTTATGTGGATATGGAATAGGTCTTTGGATTATGGACGCGGATATTCTTTAATGGACGACGGCTGAATTATGAATGACGGACTAGTCGCTTGTATTTTCACCCATTTGCTATGTTGATTTTGCATTATTTTTATCCCTCTGGATGCACGTTAATAGATATGACAGGTAATCTTATCGTCTAAAATAAAACAATTAACCAGTTTTTAGTTGAATTTTGTAGAGTTTTCACATACAACGCGCGTATACAGGTTGTGAGGAGCAGTAACTTTTGCACTTTATTTACTTTAATGACAAACTATGGTTTGTACTAGTATGATTCTTGTGTGGATATAACCACCAACAATGTTTCATAAAATAATAGTTTATTTAGGTACTTTATCCAGGAACTGCAAAGCATGACCAGGTAGACTCTGAGTGAAGCCGTTTATACCTCCAAGAGCGAGCGAGTACCCCTAGTGGTGCACTATCGAGTGTATTGTGTGAGAGAGTAGTCCACAAAAGTGCTTGTCAGACTGGGTTGATGAACACCATAAACAATTTTGAGGTCTGCAGTGACAACATGGGAGGTTTATTCATATGCTAGAAATACATTTGGCATCTTCCTCGTTGCGTCTTATATGGAAGTGTGTACAATAAAAGCGTACCTGAGATACAACACATATCACGAATCGTTAGATTCTTGGTATGTGCTTTAAAATAGGTTTACCAGAAGACTATTCTGTGAAGTCATGTGACGCAGTCAGTATGTCGGCACCTCTTTCCACTTCCCTTATATGTGTTGTAATTTCTAACCATTTGCATCATCCCAGAAACCTAGATTCACCAAATTCCTGGACGAAAAGAGTTTATGTAAATATTTGTTGAAAACTGCATGACAGCAATAAATAATCGAGTTGAATAACTGTAATAAATTCTCTGATTTGTGAACCATTCTTTGTTTTTCAAATGCTGAATGCATTCTCTTTATGAGTACATACAAAAAAATTAAGAAATGTATTTAAAAAATGTATTGAAAATTTACTGAAATAATTACTTTTTTCTACTTCAGCAATGTCTTATTATACAAGCCTCGGCAAGAGAAATCCATACAGCAACGTCTTCTTCTGTCACCCAGTCGTCACTTATGAAGGGGCACATTTGAATCCACTGTTGGAATTCTCTTACAACCATTGATTTTGAATACCTTGCTTGGGAGTTCAGTGTGAAATTTCAACAGAATGTTCAATTATGCGATTATATTTGGTGGAAAGATATTTTTCTAAGGATCATAACATTGAAAACAAAAATTAGAGAATCAGATTGTGAGTTTGTCCACTGCACCAAGCTGCATAGTAAAGCATTTCTATATGGGCTTAAAATGGTATGCTTTTTTCTAAAAAATTAACCCATATAATCATTGTTGTTGTTTCTTTATTTCTGAAGGTAAAACAATAGAATGCTGAAAATCCCAGAAAATATTAATAATTGAAATAACTAGCATAAAATAACATAATTAGCTCGGTCATTATCCAGGTTCCAGGCAGAATAACTCGATTAATAATTGTGAGACCCGATTTTTGTGTGTAAATACTTTGTAGGTCACAGAACAGCAGGTGGGAAAACATTAATCGTCACTTGTGGTAATCCAGTATGAGAGACACTCAATACGGCTGCCAAATTGTAAAAAAATATATGCTTAATTGGGATTGAAATGCTGGTTCTCGAAGAAAACATTTAAATACACCCCAGCAATCTTGAAATTATTATATGCTTGCGATGACAGGAGATAAGGTTGAAATTAAGTGCATTTTTACAATCAGTAGGCAAAATAAGATAGCTGTACATCCCATAAAAGCAACAGATTTTATTTGGATTGATATGCCATTTGACTGTATGGAGTCAGAGGAACCAGTCTTTGCATTGAATGAATGAGTTTTTTCCCCGGATCAGCCTTACAAGCAGTAAGGTGAAATGAATCCCACTTGTTAGGAGATTCAATCATTAAGAATTAGTTTCAATCAATAAACTTGAAATATGTTCTTTTTTAAATTCTAATCAAAATGTATGTGAAAAGCACCTTCGAGGACAGGAAAGAAATTTTATTTGAATGAACCTCATTCTTTTAGTTGCGTGATTTCAACACACTGTAATGCTGCTATCTTGGATTTCACTGAACTCACTAACCTTCTGATGTTACTGGTGAACTTGCGGGGAAAACCAGAGAAATCAAAGGAATCTATATTGGCCCGCACTTCTTTCTTCTCCTGTAAAATGGAAATATGGATAAATGCAAGAGTGAATTGTAACGGTTTACTTTCTATTAGTTTGTTTATTGAGGAAATAGTAATATACTAATATATAAATAATAACAATGACATGCATATTTGCTGATGATATCATTTTATAGTCAAACTACAGAACAGTACAAATACTTCGAAACTTACAAATTGAATAAATCATTCATCTTATTCGATTGTCAATTCTGTCTCGCTGCAAATAGAATAAGCTTAATATATTTAATCAATGTGGCAATTCTGAAAATGAAAACAAAATTGTCCTACATTTCTACTGCAAATAATTTTGTCTACCTCATCTCCTTATTGATAAAATGAACTTTTTTTACCCATTGTCACCAGTTAATTTTTGAATCAGCACCAAAAATAACAAATTATTATAAATAATCTAACATAAAACATCAACAGGAAAAAGTGCAATTTAATTTAGTAACAAAATTACTGAAGTACAGTAACAGGTAAAGTATCAATTAAAATAACAGAATCGTCAGAAGCAACATAAATAATCTCGACGGTCGGGGGCTCGACCAAAATAAGGCTAGATGAAGGAGGAAGAGTTCCGTCAGACCGGGAAGAGGGAGGGTTATTTCAGATAAGGGGGAAGGGTTCTGTCAGACGACTGGGAAGGGGGAGGGTTCTATCACATGAATGGGAAGGGTACGTTAGGGGGGTCGATCCGAATATTGGCTCAGATCAAAAGGCCATGCCGGAGACTGCCCTGGGTGATCAAGATCGGCCTGGTATTCCTGTGAATCATCACAACCTTCAGATGGAATCTTAACTGGACTGGGTGAGGGAATCGAGCTGGGACTGGCTCGGAGAGGAATCGAGTGGGGGTGTAGGGTTGGAATAGAAGACCGGGAGAAACGGAGGAGAAGAGGTCGGGGTCTGTTCGGTTGTGCGGATCCGTCGACTCAACTTGGCGGGGGTCGGGTGGATCCATTTTTTATCGTGTTCGATTCTCGTTTTTCTTTGATCGTTTGGCGTAACAGTAATTTGGCGGGTTTTTGTGGATACATCGCCTATATAGGAAGTGTATCCACATTTTCGCGACACGTAAAATCAGATGTTTTTTTCAAAAATGTGGATACACCTTCTATATAAGTGATGTATCCACATCTTATTTGCAATGTAAACACCTCTATAGAACTAAATACTCGATTCTAACTTTTAAACCTAAATTTAAGAAATGTTTAGGTTGACTATTTCTACCGGGTGAAGTGCCGTCACAACATTTTTTGTTCAATTTCTTGCCCGACTTTCCAGGGCTAAATCGAAATCGGAAATACTTGCATGTGTGGCATGAATTCTTCTGAACTTGGTTAATTATAATTTAGAGATTTTAAGAGTACATAATTGTTTTTCTCCTCGTATTGATGGGAAAGAGATACTATATGTCCCAAGAAACTTGAAACAATCGGAACTCCAAATTTTACATCAACTGCAGGTGAAGAGTAAGGAAAGGTTTGATTGGCTGAAATCTGTGTAATAGCCCCGCCCAGCTATTATTTAACCAATCAGAAAATTGGACTCTACAAGTCTCCAATATGGCTGACAAAAGCAACAAGAAGCTCCGCGAAAATAATAGCATCTCTTTCCCATCCATCTCGACTTCCACTCCTAAAACTCAGTCGAACAATACGATTATTTGAATCAGTCTAACAGATCGTAAGTACCTCCTGCTGTTTTACTGTCAAAGATCGACGCCGAAAACTCGTTGGAGTTAGTTTTTTTTAGCTTCGTCTCGAGGAATCCGAAGTCGCGACTCGAGAACTTTTCATAATCGTACCGTAGGCCCTACGGCTTTTATATCGCCATTGCCCGATGAATTATAAAGTATAGCAGTCATTAAAGAAGTATCGCCAAAGTATCCACACTCAATAATTCACGCTTTTTCAAATGTGGATACAAATGTGGATGCCTCTCCAACAGGGAGTGTATCGGCGTGTATCCACAAGCGAGGAGCCACAGTCCAGCCGTAAAGCTGCCAAACAAAAACACGTTTGCTTTCTCAACATACTAGCATCTCTTTCCCATCAATAATATCCACATTTTATTTGCCCAGGCTTTAAAACACACTGTAATTCATAGAGTAGTATCCACATTTAATAATTTATGGGTTTTTTAAAATGTGGATGAAAAAATGTGGATGCCTCTCTTATAGAGGAAGTATCCACAAAAACCCGCCAAATTACCGTTACGCCGATCGTTTAACTCAAGATTCGGATCTGTCCTACAAACCTCGGGGATTTATATTAGTCTTCAAGAAATGGACTCTCAAATGTTGCTGCGCTCTGGATTATGCTAATATTATTCTTATGGATCTCATTCCCTATAAATAAGGCCATGATAATTATAAGTCTCACACCACTGGATGAACATCTGCATGTAAGATTTTGGATAATCTGACATTTATGATCCTGATTAATTTGAAGGGAGATAACTGGAATTTCAGCAGTTATCTCCCTTGATGCATGTTACCCATCTTTCAAGTTAGATTTTCATTTCACTGATATGGTAAAATTTTTCCTCATATTTTTCAGACCACCAGTGGAAATAGACGAAACTGGTACAGTAGCTGAGAAAAGTTATAATTTCTTCGATTGTAGGGGGTTGTGCATGATGCACTGCACATAACCACGGAAACTACACTTCTCGAGGAACGCTCTACTATAACTTTTTTGGAATATTAAAAATTAAAGATTCTAGAAAAGGAGAAATTTTGAATTATAGGTGTTATAGGTGTTCTCTGCAATAGTGCAGAGAACAAAATGCAATTTCATATGCTATTTTAGTATATCGCACTTTTGCCTATATTGTGAAGATAACAAATCAGACAATATGATTTTCAAAGTTTTGACAAAAATAGAATACGAATATTCTCCACAAAACATGTAGCTTCGCATAAAGATTGAGCCCTTTAAAGATTGAGGGTGGGGCTCGGTGCTCCAAGGTTAGGGACATGCTCCCGGGGGTAGCGGATGGGTTGAATAAGCGTAGCATAATGTAAACACACAAAATAAATGAGGGGTCGGGCGGGCCTTCGTTGAGAAGACATGTAGGTTGGAGCTGAGAACCTTTGAACAGCGAAACTTTGTATAATTTAGCCTGCAGATAGATGGACACTATTATGGCAACAAGTGAGTGAGTGAATAGAATTTAACGTCGCTTTCAACAATATTTCCGCTATATCACGACGAACCAACTACATGTAAGCACCACCCAGCCCAGTTGTGTTCCTGCTACTTATCTTTGAAGCAGCACGGAACCAGACACCCTCCATCCACCCTATAAAACACCGAGGACAGCGCACAAGACACAGATAGGACTTTTACATGGTGCAATAAAGACGAGTGATATTACAGTGCTAGACATCACATTATCAAGTTCCTGTTGCTTCTCAGCAAAATGCATTGAAGCAACAGGAACCTGAACCCACCCAACCACCCGCCAATTATGGCAACAAAATAGAGCTTTCCACAGGTAAAGCTATGGGCTCAATAAAAACTGTCACAAACTCTCACATCAAGTCTTAAGGATTGAGTATCTATTGTAATTCATGTTAAATAATAATATTTCACAGTTTTTGCTCTAAAGCAGTGAAATGGATTATTGCATGGGTTTGAACAATTTTGTCAACTTTGGTCTTCAGCTTCACTGACATATTATTAAGAAATAAAATGTCTATTTTCAGTTTCTGCCAAACCGACACAGTACTTCTGGTCGAATGATGAAACTGGTCGAATCAAACTGTATCTGTCACTGGTGAACATCAGGAAAGAAAAGATGTTGAATCCTAGCCAGAAGAAACAGCTGTGGGAATGGTTTTCCACAGAATTAAAGAAGTTTGGTTACATGGTGATGCCAAAGCAGTGTGAAAATAAATGAAAAAATTTCAAGAAATTATTCAAAATAGTAGAAGATCATAACAATAATTCTGGAAACAAAAACCCTGATGTGTTATGACGAATTGCAGGAAATATTGGCCAATAAACCAAACATAACCCCTGCGCGATTGATTAGCACAAACCCAACTCCGTCGACATCAAATGCTTCTCCTGCATCCCTTGATTTAGCTCAAGACGATACAGGAGCAGGATCAAATGATTCCAGTCCAGATATGACCCCAGTAATTCCTGCAAAAGAGCCCACAGCCCCACTGTAAAAACGATAGAAAAAGGAAGCACACTACTTCTGAAAATATGGTTATAATGTTGTCAGAAATCAGAGAGGATCAGAATAAGCGCCACAATGAGCGCATCCAAGCCTTTGCCAGTCTTGTTGATGTGTTAAAATCCTGGAAGGATTAAATTTCGATAGTTACATTCAGTTTCCCCAATGTTGTTTTCACCATGTCCGTAGGATCTGACATCTGACTGGCCTTAAATGGTCTTATTAATGGTTAAACGACTTGAATTGTTAATGTCCATATTCAGATTTCACATTTGTTAAAAATGACATGCTTATGTCTTTGTTGGTGTGATAGAACAACTATTAATTTTTCATAATTCATTGCTACAATTGACATGTTCAAAAGTGGTATTTCATTTCTCTTTACTCTACAGATATGAATGGAAAATGTGAAGAAAGGTACGAAAACCCATGGAAAAAACAGAGCCTCAGAAAATTATAAGCGTCAAATCTGAAAAAGTAGCCAGCCGTCATCCATAAAGAATTTTGGTATCCATAATCGAAACAAACATCTCATTCACAAGACACGTTTTAGCACAAGAAAACAAGCAGGAATAAAATAAAAATATCTATGAACACAAGTTGGGTTCTTGCAGCCAAAACTTTTCAAAAATGTTATTCCGACGATGTAGGGCTACAAACATCACACCCTGCATACCAAACGGCTGCTCCAACTTCCGCCGGAGGGTCAACTTCCGCCGGAGGGAAATTACAAATTAGAGAAGCTAAATAAGTTCAGATTTTTCATTTTTTGGATAGTTTTCACGTATTTACTACTCGACAATTGAATGAGAAAATGTTCTCAATGGGACGCGTCAGCAATTCGTGTGAAATTTTCAACTCGTCCTTGTATTATTTTTTAATTACAATTCATTTTATCTGACATTAAGAGCTAGATTGCAACATAACAGTGATTAGATGCTTAAAAAATCATCTACCTTTGTATCCTTAGCCAAATAAGTTATAGATATATGAAGAATAGTTCCTTAACAGCAGGCTGATAGCTTGTAGTTTCAAATAGTTCAATGTACTTCGGTCAATGTTAGATTTTCTAGCCCATGCATGTTCGTATATGATACAAATACCGCCGGAGGAACATGTCTCGAAGATACGATTACCGCCGGAGGATCTAATCTCTAATTGCGTTTGTCTATGTACACGATCAGGCCACTTTACTATATGTTAACCATGCAGACATAGCCATGATCATCACTAATTTTATCCTCGACATTCACGCCCATCGTGCCAAGGCGTTCTCGTCAGCATTGTAATTTTCCGGTCTCTTTGGCGAATCATTCTCCCCTGTGTAACCCCCTAAATTGTCGGTGAGACAACCAAATTTCTGACAGTATGAGATATACAATCTGACGCCGTGAGAATGTTGCGAATGTGTATCCGTCAGATACAGTCTAGGTATCGGATAACCCTCAAACACTGTTGAGAGCATCTATTTAGAGCACCATTAAGCGTTTCTGAACAAGAAGTACCGTAATAGATAACCATTTCT
>JAVTVY010006694.1:0-39170 GCA_036873755.1 Hanleya hanleyi | reverse complement strand
TCATTGAATATTGAAGGGTCCGGATAAATCAAGGGAAGTTCGAAGTGAGAACGTAGAAATCCGCTTGATAAAATGAAGATGTTGTTCCAGTGAATCTGACAAAGAATTTTTGTTTTGTTTTTTGTCAGAAAAAGTCATCTATTTCAGGCACCTCAGCAGTGTCACTGGGTAATGATAAAGACATACAGTTGTAATATTGGAGTGGTAGAGAGTGGCTTGCGTTTCACAGTCCCTCGTTTCACGAATATGAGTGTAGATAATAGCGATGGATGATAGTATTTTGAAGTGATAAATAGGGCGCACAGACAATTTTCCTCTGTGGATATTTCCTCATTTAAACAGTAGATATCAGTGACTCCATATGGGCCATGTAGGGGTACCCTCAAGAACTAAAAGTGAAAAAACCAATAATAATAACCAAGTACATGGAAATATTTGGGTCAGATTTGCTTAACACATGGGAATTTATGATACTCGAATATAAGGACATGTCTTGTGTCTTCAGTTGACAATCTAATATCCTATAAAGAAGATTTACATCCCATTTGTAGGATTTTAGGGGCTCTGGCTAGTGATGAGATCCAGTGGCCTTGTCTCTGCATCTCATTAATCATTTTCCCGCACCATTTTAGGTCAATCAGCACTTATTAAATCTACCTGTTTTTTTTTCTTTGTAAACAGTTGTGTTAAATTGTTCTGATTTCTTTCCTTTATTCACAGCTTAACCTCTGAGTAGTTTTTTGGAAAAACTCAATGAACCAAGAGACATGAAGGGCAGCTTTAGAATAGCATGCGTGGCTTGGCGGAGATGCTTTCATAGGACATATTCTGGCCTGTCTTCGGTGGCAAGAGAACATCGATCTCTTTACCCATGCACCAAATCTATGCATGACCATACCCATGAAGGACAAGGCGGTGAGCGTCCAGAAAAGAACGCCTTCTCTAGAAATTACAGCGCAAGCTCATCAGATGAGAAGGCGATGAATGTAGGGAGAACAGTTCACGCGCTGTCTTCCAGAAGTCTGGTCAGAGTGGCAGGACAGGATGCCAGTGAATTTCTTCAAGGTCTCATCACCAATGATATGAACTTTGTGGCTGTTCCAAGGACTTCTATGTACTCAATGATGTTGAATGTTCAGGTATTGATTCAATGACAGTATGGCCTTGGATGCCCTACCTATTGGCCACGATGCCCGCTGCTAATTTCCAAGTAATTTCATGCCAGCCAGGCAATTGTTCCCATAATTCCACCAAATTGGCCTTTCCCTCAAATTTCCTTTAAGAGCTAGGTATTTGGTCATGCTCCTCTACCAGAACCTCAGAGCATTGTTGTTTTTTACCCCATCAATTACGGCCTTGACAAAAGCTGACCTGGCCCAACATCATATGTATTTCTTAAATGAGAGAACTATGTACAATCAACTTTGCTAAATCAAATTTTTGTTCACCTGGTTGTCAAAATTCTAAAATATATATTATGCAATGCATGATTGCTCAGTGTAGACAATAACTGATACCTGAGGGGTATTAGGGCCTATTGGGCTATTTTTATCTATTAGCATGATTAGTATCTGAGGTCATAATGAGCCCAAATAGCAGTCATATTGGAAGACCTTTGATCATGGCCCTCCAGCTTAGGGCAGCATGGTTTACCATACCATGTTTGTCTGGCACAGGAGGTAGATTAAAGTACCAAACAGATTGGGCTCTCTGAGGATCCATTGTGATCAGTGTCTGTGGAGCCTAATTTTCAAAATTCGAAATTAAAATTTTTCTGTAGTTTTGGTTAGGTTTTTGTTAGGATTAAGGTTTTGTTAGGGTATGCTTGTTTGGGTCATCGTCGCCGTGTGACCAATAAGGTTAGGTGCAACGTTAAAATTCAAACAACCAACCTTTTATCATGTCATGACTCATTGTATGACCTAAGCAATGGAATCATAATGATGTCCTGGAGTTTTTCGATTTATTTTTTTTATTTACTTTTTTTTGGTAGAAACCTGTTATTTTGTGACTGATTATAATCACAGTTATTGTATTCATACATTTTTTAATTTTTCCTTTTCTTATTTTAGGGTCGTGTGGTATATGATCTGTTTGTTCACAATATAACCCAGGACTTGGCACAGCCTTGCTATCTCATTGATTGTGATGTTTCATTGGCAAAAGACTTCATCAAAGAAATCAGGAAATACAAGATAAGAAAGAAGGTACCGGTATATGTAGTTTGAGTGAATAATACAAACAAGCAATAATTTCTTGGATAATCCTTCATGGTAATACACAGAAGACGAGGTGGTTGAGTGGTTTAGAATGCTTACATTTATTGCTTTCACAACCTGTAACCATCTCGGTCATCTATACACTGTAAGACTGACCCTGGGATCCTGTGTATCCATGTTCAGCCTACTTTCGGCAACTGCAAGAGGGAAGTTCCAGAAATCAATACCTCGTTACTTCGTCAGCTAAAGTCCACCGATGTAACCCCAACGTAACTCGCCATTTTCGCGTCCTGTGATGTCCTACTTGTTCAAAATTACAGATCTACCATGTGCACCTCTTGGATGATACGAAAGTTATTCATACCTATATATTTTGTAAGCCCAGGCAATATCTGTTTCCGAAGTGGTATGAAAACCTGTAAATTATCAGATTTCTCGAGTCTGCTCTCTGCCAGATGAAGATATCATATCACTCCGCGATAATGGAGACACACGATTCGCAAGCCATCTTATGGATGGCGAAGTGTACGCAAATGACTGCTTTCAATCTGGTGCCAAACTTTGTGGGTTGCGGGTTCGAATTCCACACAGACTTGTCCATCCAACATTAGTATCTGTGCTTCACCAAAAAGGTTTCATCCTAGAACTTGTAAAAGTAATTGGATAATTGTTTCTCAATGTACATGATGTAAACTGATCACCTAATTTCTTTCTTCCATATCTCAACTCCCACTCTTCAGCTCAACTGAAAGGATATACACTCTTTGCATATACAATGTAATATACAGCACATGTTTTTCTATTATTTACCGCATCTGTTTTTTGAAGATGCGGCAACAGGACAAAAAATGACAACCAAACAAAAAATGACCGAAAAAAAAAAAGACAAACAAAATGGCATATGGACAAAATAGTAATGCACAAAACAATCTAAGTAAACCAAGGTGGTAAATCAGTAAAATACCATCTAGATGTAACGCTATGAAAACTTCATGCGAAATGTTCGTCGATATTCTGCGAGATCCCATAATAAGCTAATCACGACCATTTCTGACTTTTCTTTCTGACAATGATTGACGTTTACTTCACGAGATTAACATCTCGCGCGGCACAATCTTTTGATATTTTCTACCTCCTAACAAAGCCATACTTTTCGGCGGGAGTAAACTCTTTGATCTTCACGGATCTGTCTGGCAATGATGCCATATTCGGATACTGTTTCCCGATAATGTTTATAAATTAATCCGCGTGCTACCGTGTGTAATTACTGTGGGCGTGATTTTAACAAGCTAGCCACCTGATTGGCTAACAAATGTAGTTTCGGATTCACCTGGGATTTATATATAGCTGAATTCAGATATAATATTTCATGATATTATATCTGAGTTTTACTGAGATTGTGGACAAAATTGCTTTTTTCAAAAACTGACTTGAGGGATTCTGTGGAGCATTTCAGGTATTATTTAGTATACAAGTAGAAGTGAATAAACTTTTTACCTGAAGTCTAACTACATGTTGTATTGTTCATTAGTCATTTTAGTACAAAAAACCTCCCATCCAAAGAAAACTCAGTATATATGGTTGATTGCTGGTTAAATGAATTGCGAAAAATATATTAAATAATACCCCTAATTCTTCATAACATGCATCAAGATGCTATTTTGTCCGCTCCTCGAGTTCAACATCTTATCACCATGATCAACTTTCTCACACTGTGTCACATCCATCTCATTAGTATGTACAACCTCTCCTTGTCCTTTACAGGTAGATATAGCTGATGTAAATGATTCTTACCTCCCCTTCGCTGTGCTTCCACCAGAGGGCACTGAAAGCATATCTCTCAAACCAAACCCTGACTACACAGCATTCATCCCAGACCCAAGAGTTAAACAGTTTGGTTGGAGACTTGTGACGACTGCAGATAATTCAGGCGAGTGTTAAACCTTGATTCACAGTTCAACAGTCTTCGGGGTGCACATCATTTTATCAAGCCACAATGTCAAATTTGTTTTGAAATGGCGTGAGAAAATGTTATGAATTTTTTTGTTAAGAAGGGAATAGTGTCCGTATTAGCATTCATCCCATCCTCAACGCAAGCACATGTGGGCATAAAAGCTACTGCTCAAACAGTCCATTAAAAATACATGTAAAACATGCTGTGTTCAGAGACAAGCCAAGTTTATAATGAAAATATGCTGTAGAACAATCTCAATGTCATTGAGGGAATGATATGTGGGTATCTCTCTAGTTAAAAGAATCAAGGATATTAGGGAGGGTTAAAAGAATCAAGGATATTAGGGAGGGTGAAATATAAGTAACACATTGCCCATGCAGCTACTAATACTGGTATATTCAGCATTGTTCAGAGAGCTCTTGAGTGTGATTCGGCAGTCCTAAAAATTACAACTGTTCGTAGCTATGCCAAACCCATATTCTGTCATGGTATGGCTTTGTCAGATGTACCTTTGCTAGAGATGATGACTTTATCCATGCCATAAACTATGCTAAAGTTAGCGACAATGGTTCCCCACTGACAATGTCTACAGAGAGATGACTGGCATACTTTTAGGCACAGCTGCACAGTGAGCAGATTAGGTATTATAATTAAAATCCTGTATCTGCTCTATAAGAAGGTAAAATGAGGGTTTAGATTCTCGACATATAGTGCTGGCGATTAGGTGCCTTACTCTAATAATAATAATAATAATAATAATAACTTTATTTACGGAGGGGATTCAATTAGTACAAAACCAATCTTCCTTGAGTCCCTCACACTCGCCCTTACACACCAGTCATTCACACACAAACAAAATAGGAAATGAAATAAAGTAAAATAGAGATGAGACAGAAAATATGAACATACAAAAATACAGCAGAACTGAGTGGCATAGATCTTAAGTCACATCTGCATACATTATGTGCAGGCATGGAAATACGCTATAACTACATACATGTATAACTAATTAATTCAAACTCTAAGGGTTGCTGGTTCGAATTCCAGCAAAAAATCTTCCTATGTATTCAGCTATGGGAGCTGTGTCATTACGACCATCAGAGTTAACATACTGTATGTTAAGACAAGCTGTCTGAGGGCTGAGACCTATTCTTACCATGACCTGAGGTGTGCAAGACGAAATCCAAGGTCAAACCCAGGAGTCTCGCAGGGCTTAGTTCTTGACTTCACCTCTCTAATTGTATAGATAGGGGATTTCAATAATCACATGATCAGCTCACTGCAGGGCATGCTTTTAGAACACCAACATGACCAAGTTCATCCATCCATCCACTTTATTTTGAAATTCACCATGCGAACTATGGGCTGAACTATGGGTTGTTTATCACTGAACTCAAATATTCCACTAATATTGAGGAATACAATCCACATGTCGACTTTGTTCTGAAACTGTTACCATTGAACCTAAGGTTTCTTTATGTTACAGACTCCAGTTTGTCGGACATTGGTACAAAGTGTGCAGAAGAGGACTATCATGTCAGACGATACAAATGGGGAATCAGCGAGGGTGTCGTGGACCTTCCGCCAGGAAACTGCTTCCCGCTAGAGTGCAATCTTGTATATCAAAATGGAGGTAAGCACATCATTGTTGTAACTTATCTCATTTTGGGAGTTGCACAGACGACGATATGCTGTCCATACCCATGCATCTGTTCATGACTCATGGCAATGCTGTTAGTACTTATGGATATGTTCATCACACATGCCGATGCTGTCAGTACCCATGGATATGTTCATCACACATGCCGATGCTGTCAGTACCCATGGATATGTTCATCACACATGATGATGTTGTCAGTACCCATGGATATGTTCATCACATATGATGATGCTGTCAGAACCCATGGATATCTTCATCACACATGATGATGCTGTCAGAACCCATGGATGTGTTCATCACATATGATGGTGCTGTCATTACCCATAGATATGTTCATCACACATGATGCTGTCAGTACCCATGGATATGTTCATCACACATGATGATGCTGTCAGTACCCATGGATATGTTCATCACACATGATGATGCTGTCAGTACCCATGGATATCTTCATCACACATGATGATGCTGTCAGTACCCATGGATATCTTCATCACACATGGTGATGCTGTCAGAACCCATGGATGTGTTCATCACATATGATGGTGCTGTCATTACCCATAGATATGTTCATCACACATGATGCTGTCAGTACCCATGGATATATTCATCACACATGATGATGTTGTCAGTACCCATGGATATGTTCATCATACATGATGATGCTGTCAGTACCCATAGATATGTTCATCACACATGATGATGCTGTCAGTACCCATGGATATCTTCATCACACATGTTGATGCTGTCAGTACCCATGGATATCTTCATCACACATGATGATGCTGTCAGTACCCATGGATATCTTCATCACACATGATGATGCTGTCAGTACCCATGGATATCTTCATCACACATGATGATGCTGTCAGTACCAATGGATATCTTCATCACATATGATGATGCTGTTATTATCCATAGATATGTTCATCACACATGATGATGTCAGTACCCATGAATATGTTTATCACACATGATGATGCTATCAGTACCCATGAATATGTTCATCACACATGATGATGCCGTCAGTACCCATGAATATGTTTATCACACATGATGATGCTGTCAGTACCCATGGATATGTTCATCACACATGATGATGCTGTCAGTACCCATGGATATGTTCATCACACATGATGATGCTGTCAGAACCCATGGATATCTTCATCACATGTGATGTTGTCAGTACCCATGGATATCTTCATCACACAAGATGATGCTGTCAGTACCCATAGATATGTTCATCACACATGATGATGCTGTCAGTACCCATGGATATGTTCATCACACATGATGATGCTGTCAGTACCCATGGATATCTTCATCACACATGATGATGCTGTCAGTACCCATGGATATGTTCATCACATATGATGATGCTGTCATTACCCATAGATATGTTCATCACACATGATGATGCTGTCAGTACCCATGGATATGTTCATCACATATGATGATGCTGTCATTACCCATAGATATGTTCATCACACATGATGATGCTGTCAGTACTGATGGATTTGTTCATCACACATGATGATGCTGTCAATACCCATGGATATGTTCATCACATATGATGATGCTGTCATTACCCATAGATATGTTCATCACACATGATGATGCTGTCAGTACCCATGGATATGGTCATCACATGTGATGATGCTGTCATTACCCATAGATATGTTCATCACATGTGATGCTATCAGTACCCATGAATATGTTCATCACACATGATGATGCTGTCAGTACCCATGGATATGTTCATCACACATGATGATGCTGTCAGTACCCATGGATATGTTCATCACACATGTTGATGCTGTCAGTACCCATGGATATCTTCATCACACATGGTGATGCCCTTAGTACCCATGGATATGTTCATCACACATGATGATGCTGTCAGTACCCATGGATATGTTCATCACATATGATGATGCGGTCATTACCCATAGATATGTTCATCACATGATGCTGTCAGTACCCATGGATATGTTCATCACACATGATGATGTTGTCAGTACCCATGGATTTGTTCATCATACATGATGATGCTGTCAGTACCCATGGATATGTTCATCACATATGATAATGCTGTCATTACCCATAGATATGTTCATCACACATGATGATGCTGTCAGTACCCATGGATATGGTCATCACATATGATGATGCTGTCATTACCCATAGATATGTTCATCACATGTGATGATGCTGTCAGTACCCATGAATATGTTCATCACACATGATGATGCTGTCAGTACCCATGGATATGTTCATCACACATGTTGATGCTGTCAGTACCCATGGATATCTTCATCACACATGGTGATGCTCTTAGTACCCATGGATATGTTCATCACATATGATGATGCTGTCATTACCCATAGATATGTTCATCACACATGATGATGCTGTCAGTACCGATGGATTTGTTCATCACACATGATGATGCTGTCAGTACCCATGGATATCTTCATCACACATGATGATGCTGTCATTACCCATAGATATGTTCATCACACATGATGATGCTGTCAGTACCCATGGATATGTTCATCACACATGATGATGCTGTCAGTACCCATGGATATGTTCATCACACATGTTGATGCTGTCAGTACCCATGGATATCTTCATCACACATGATGATGCTGTCAGTACCCATGGATATCTTCATCACACATGTTGATGCTGTCAGTACCCATGGATATCTTCATCACACATGATGATGCTGTCAGTACCCATGGATATCTTCATCACACATGTTGATGCTGTCAGTACCCATGGATATCTTCATCACACATGATGATGCTGTCAGTACCCATGGATATCTTCATCACACATGTTGATGCTGTCAGTACCCATGGATATCTTCATCACACATGATGATGCTGTCAGTACCCATGGATATCTTCATCACATATGATGATGCTGTCAGAACCCATGGATATCTTCATCACACATGATGATGCTGTCAGAACCCATGGATGTGTTCATCACATATGATGGTGCTGTCATTACCCATAGATATGTTCATCACACATGATGCTGTCAGTACCCATGGATATGTTCATCACATGTGATGTTGTCAGTACCCATGGATATCTTCATCACATGTGATGTTGTCAGTACCCATGGATATCTTCATCACACAAGATGATGCTGTCAGTACCCATGGATATGTTCATCACACATGATGATGTCAGTAATCATGGATATGTTCATCATACATGATGATGCTGTCAGTACCCATGGATATGTTCATCACACATGATGATGCTGTCATTACCTTGGATATGTTCATCGCATATGATGATGCTGTCAGTACCCATAGATATGTTCATCACACATGATGATGCTGTCAGTACCCATGGATATGTTCATAACATATGATGATGCTGTCATTACCCATAGATATGTTCATCACACATGATGATGCTGTCAGTACCCATGGATATGTTCATCACATATGATGATGCTGTCATTACCCATAGATATGTTCATCACACATGATGATGCTGTCAGTACTGATGGATTTGTTCATCACACATGATGATGCTGTCAATACCCATGGATATGTTCATCACATATGATGATGCTGTCATTACCCATAGATATGTTCATCACACATGATGATGCTGTCAGTACCCATGGATATGGTCATCACATGTGATGATGCTGTCATTACCCATAGATATGTTCATCACATGTGATGCTATCAGTACCCATGAATATGTTCATCACACATGATGATGCTGTCAGTACCCATGGATATGTTCATCACACATGATGATGCTGTCAGTACCCATGGATATGTTCATCACACATGTTGATGCTGTCAGTACCCATGGATATCTTCATCACACATGGTGATGCCCTTAGTACCCATGGATATGTTCATCACACATGATGATGCTGTCAGTACCCATGGATATGTTCATCACATATGATGATGCGGTCATTACCCATAGATATGTTCATCACATATGATGATGCTGTCATTACCCATAGATATGTTCATCATACATGATGATGCTGTCAGTACCCATGGATATCTTCATCACACATGATGATGCTGTCAGTACCCATGAATATGTTCATCACACATGATGCTGTCAGTACCCATGGATATGTTCATCACACATGATGTCAGTACCCATGGATTTGTTCATCATACATGATGATGCTGTCAGTACCCATGGATATGTTCATCACATATGATAATGCTGTCATTACCCATAGATATGTTCATCACACATGATGATGCTGTCAGTACCCATGGATATGGTCATCACATATGATGATGCTGTCATTACCCATAGATATGTTCATCACATGTGATGATGCTGTCAGTACCCATGAATATATTCATCACACATGATGATGCTGTCAGTACACATGGATATGTTCATCACACATGATGATGTTGTCAGTACCCATGGATATCTTCATCACACATGATGATGCTGTCATTACCCATAGATATGTTCATCACACATGATGATGCTGTCGGTACCCATGGATATGTTCATCACACATGATGATGCTGTCAGTACCCATGGATATGTTCATCACACATGATGATGCTGTCAGTACCCATGGATATGTTCATCACACATGTTGATGCTGTCAGTACCCATGGATATCTTCATCACACATGGTGATGCTGTCCAGAACATGGATATCTTCATCACACATGATGATGCTGTCATTACCCATAGATATGTTCATCACACATGATGATGCTGTCGGTACCCATGGATATGTTCATCACACATGATGATGCTGTCAGTACCCATGGATATGTTCATCACACATGATGATGCTGTCAGTACCCATGGATATGTTCATCACACATGTTGATGCTGTCAGTACCCATGGATATCTTCATCACACATGGTGATGCTCTTAGTACCCATGGATATGCTCATCATACATGATGATGCTGTCAGTACCCATGGATATCTTCATCACACATGATGATGCTGTCAGTACCCATGGATATCTTCATCACACATGATGATGCTGTCAGTACCCATGGATATCTTCATCACACATGATGATGCTGTCAGTACCAATGGATATCTTCATCACATATGATGATGCTGTTATTATCCATAGATATGTTCATCACACATGATGATGTCAGTACCCATGAATATGTTTATCACACATGATGATGCTATCAGTACCCATGAATATGTTCATCACACATGATGATGCCGTCAGTACCCATGAATATGTTTATCACACATGATGATGCTGTCAGTACCCATGGATATGTTCATCACACATGATGATGCTGTCAGTACCCATGGATATGTTCATCACACATGATGATGCTGTCAGTACCCGTGGATATGTTCATCACACATGATGATGCCGTCAGTACCCATGAATATGTTTATCACACATGATGATGCTATCAGTACCCATGAATATGTTCATCACACATGATGATGCCGTCAGTACCCATGAATATGTTTATCACACATGATGATGCTGTCAGTACCCATGGATATGTTCATCACACATGATGATGCTGTCAGTACCCATGGATATGTTCATCACACATGATGATGCTGTCAGTACCCGTGGATATGTTCATCACACATGATGATGCTGTCAATACCCGTGGATATGTTCAGGACAATGCTGTCACTATGCATGGATATGTTCATCATCCATGGGAATGCTGTCAGTACCATACCCATGTATATGTTGATCGTCATAGGAATGCTGTCAGTACTCCTGTTCATTGCCCAGGAGTATACTGTCAATACTCCTGTTCGTTGCCCAGGAGAATGCTGTCAGTACTTATGATGGATATATTCATAAGCCAAGGATATGCTGCCAGTAGCGATGATGGATATATTAGCCAAGGGAAAGCTGCCAGTACTGATGGATATATTCATAAGCCAAGGGAAAGCTGCCAGTACTGATGGATATATTCATAAGCCAAGGGAAAGCTGCCAGTACTGATGGATATATTCATAAGCCAAGGAAATGCTGCCAGTACAGATGGATATATTCATAAGGGAAGAGAATGCTGCCAGTACTGATGGATATATATTCATAAACCAAGGGAAAGCTGCCAGTACTGATGGATATATTCATAAGGAAGAGAATGCTGCCAGTACTGACGGATATGTTCATAAGCCAAGGGAAAGCTGCCAGTATTGATGGATATTCTGAAGCCAAGGAAATGCTGCCAGTACTGATGGATATATTCATAAGCCAAGGGAATGCTGCCAGTATTGATGGACATAAGCCAAGGGAATGCTGCCAGTACTGATGGACATAAGCCAAGGGAATGCTGCCAGTATTGATGGACATAAGCCAAGGGAATGCTGCCAGTACTGATGGACATAAGCCAAGGGAAAGCTGCCAGTTCTGATGGATTTTTTCATAAGCCAAGGGAATGCTGCCAGAATTGATGGACATAAGCCAAGGGAATGCTGTCAGTGCTGATGAACATGAACCAACAAAATGCTGCCACTACTGATGGACATAAGCCAAGGGAAAGCTGCCAGTACTGATGGATATATTCATAACCCAAGGGAATGTTGCCAGTACTGATGGATATATTCATAAGCGAAGAGAATGCTGCCAGTACTGATGGATGTATTTATAAGCCAAGGGAAAGCTGATGGATATATTCACAAGCCAAGAGAATGCTGCCACTACTGATGGACATAAGCCAAGGGAAAGCTGCCAGTACTGATGGACATAAGTCAAGGAAATGCTGCCACTACTGGTGGACATAAGCCAAGAGAATGCTGCCAGTACTGATGGATATATTCATAACCCAAGGGAATGTTGCCAGTACTGATGGATATATTCATAAGCGAAGAGAATGCTGCCAGTACTGATGGATATATTTATAAGCCAAGGGAAAGTTGCCAGTACTGATGGATATATTCACAAGCCAAGAGAATGCTGCCAGTACTGATGGACATAAGCCAAGGGAAAGCTGCCAGTACTGATGGACATAAGTCAAGGAAATGCTGCCACTACTTTTGGACATTATAAGCCAAGGGAATGCTGCCAGTAGTGATGGATATATTCACAAGCCAAGAGAATGCTGCCAGTACTGATGCACATAAGCCAAGGGAAAGCTGCCAGTACTGATGGACATAAGTCAAGGGAATGCTGCCACTACTGGTGGACATTATAAGCCAAGGGAATGCTGCCAGTACTGATGGATATATTCATAAGCCAAGGGAATGCTGCCAGTACTTATGTTCATCACCCATAAGGATGTCAGTATCTATGGATATATTCATAACTACCGCCATGCTGTCAGTACACATGAATATGTTCATCACCCATGGGAATGCTGTCAGTACTATGCCTATATGTGTTCATCTGTCATGAGAATGCTATCAGTACTTCTGCTCATAACAAATGGGAATGCTGTCAGTATACTGATAGATATATCCATAAGCCATTGGAATGCTCTCGGTGCTCAAGGATATTTTCAACCCTCATGGCATGGGATGTTGTCACTACTCCTGTTTAGAAATCATAGGGATGCCATCTGTATAAGTTCATGGATGTGTTCATTCCCTATGGGAATGCAGTCAGTACTACTGTTTCTGGGACATGAGAAGGCTGTCAGTGTGCAATAATCACTCGAAGATGCCCTCAAAAACTGTAGATATGTTCATCAACTATAAGGATGTTCCATGGGAAGGCTTTCAGTAATCATAGATTTCATCATCACCCAAGGATATGCCGTCAGTACCCATGATGCAATGTTTTCAGTTTGAATCAATACGTTTCTCATCCATGAAGAAGCTGTTAGTACTCCTGAATGTGTTAATCACCCATGAGTAGGCCCTATACTGCTAATACCCATGGATAGATTCAGCACACAGGAGCATGCTTAGTATGTTTGAATACATGTATGTTCATCACCCATGATGATGCAGTTCATCCCTCATGGCAATGCTGTAAGTCCCTATGAATATGTTCATCATCCATGATGCAATTAGTACCCTTGAATACATGCATGCCGTCTGTACCAATGAATAACTCGATCACCCATGACAACAGTCAGTAAACTTAAATGTTCATGATCTGTAACTATGGAGATGTGACAAGTGCCTGTTGATATGTCAGTATCCATGGAAATACTGTATCTCAATCCATTTTGTATGCTCATACCCCAGGAGCGGCTCCCAATAGCCAAAGAAATGCCCATGGAAATGTTCTTTCCCAATGATGGTACTTTCCATATACATGTATATGAAATTTTTTTTTTTTAAATCAACATCTTTCCACACAGAAATTATTTGTGTTATTTACTCTGTTTCAGCTAGTTTCAGCAAAGGTTGTTACATTGGCCAGGAACTGACAGCACGGACATACCATACAGGTGTCACCCGCAAACGATTAATGCCTCTGACCTTTGACAAGTGAGTTACAGCACATGTGAGATCATGTTTGAGAATTGTCGATTTTATAGGAATTCGGTTCAAAATCAAAAGTTTATATTCGCTAATGTCTAAAACTGTCATATTTTCCCCTTTAAAGGTGAACTGAAAAGCTTTCCAATGTTCTGTTAAAATGTCATAAAACAAGAACTTTTATAGTTGTTACAAATAAGTGTGGTAATAGCTATGTGGGTTATTGTTTTGTTTTGGGTATATGAGAAGTCAAAACTTATACCATCAGAAAACGAGAGCCAGAACTTTTAAAAACATCATCGCTTGCCTTCCGTTGTTTTTGGAACGTCATGACGTTATAGTGGTCCTCGCTCATTCATCCGATGTAGCACGACGTCACATTTAAATGAAACTTGAATGAAGGAGACCGCTATAACGTCATAACGTTCTACAAACCAAGAGAGACAAGCGATGCAAGTTTTCAAGACAGATTTATAACGGGATAACTTAAATATTGTTATTAGTACAATTTTGCAAAATATATTTGCCCCAAAAATGTATAAAAGTTATGTCACATAAGACAAGATGTATATAAGCAACATTTTAGATAAAATTAAAAGTTTTGCAGTTCGCCTTTAAGAAAAAAGGTAACTACTTTTTCACAAAAGAAAAAAAAATCGATTTCAATTGAGGTAAAAATTTCTGTGTCATTTGTCATTTAAAATTGAGTGAATTCTTTCCAGCATATTGGATGGGGTATCTGCAGGAGCTGATATGAAAACAGAAGATGGGAAACCAGGTGGCAAATACAGGAACTCTGCAGGGAAATATGGACTGGGTCTTGTACGACTGGCCGAGGCTAAAAAGAAACTGGTCCTTAAAACAGAAAATGAGAGAACATTTGGTGTGATAGCTTCTGTACCAGCCTGGTGGCCTAAAGAGGACACTTGAAGTGGAACTGCCTTTAATATTAAAGGTTCAGCAGGAATGAACGAACAAGAAGTTCATGGTATTATGGGCTGATATTTATTATGGGCTGATATTTATAATTTTTCTGCATGTTGTGATTCAGAAATGGCAGAATATCAGATATACGTAATTACTCAGGAAAACTCATCTGTGCTGTGTCTGAATGTGGACTATCAAAATCTGTTTCAGTCGACGAGCGGTTTTTTTTTTACGAGAGAAGCGACAGATTGCTCTGATGTTGAAAATCCGATTAACCATAAGACGAAATACTGCTTAGAACCCATCAGACGTAACCTGATGGGGCATTATATTACCAGCAATCTTAATAAATTAATATCCTATCAATGCTCCCCAATCGTAGATGTCGCTATATAGGATCTTACATATTTCAATTGAATTTGGTGTTCTGAATATTCAATAGCATTATGATGTCACGATCGCATCTAGACTAATCCACTTGCAGTCAGGGCAGGGGAGATAGGGTCACGCCAATGTTTACACCAAAGACCAATCCATATATCTACCCTACCACAATGTTGGTACGGCGGCAACATGAAAGGCCCCACGCCAGCATGGTGCCTGGTTCCGCTGAGCCAACCAAAAATTCTCTATCATTAATGTTCCCTTCAATGCACTACGAAGCGTTCTCAGGATTGGTTAATGCTCGGGTTACACTGCAAACCTGTTAGATCCTACAAGCGACATATCCAAATGGCGGTATGGTTTAATTTTAATTAGATTGTATTACCAGGTACATGTACCTGTCACAGTGTGGTAACCTTATGTTCATTTCATTCCACCCGATTCTTTTGTAAGAAAAGTTCAGCTTGAATGAGAACCCATGAGAACTGTTGAATTAGGAAGTGATTTACCCGTTTCTTCCCCTTAATTTTAGACTGTGTTCAAGCATAAAGTTGCCCTCAGTTTCACTATATTGTCCAACACACATTTTGTTTGCAAAGGGTAGCTTTGTTGTGAAGGGTAGAAATGGCCGGTGACCAGAGACTAAAAATTAAGAATGTTCGAGCATGCTAGAAAAGGGTTAACCATCACATTTCTGTATATCAGTAGTTGATATTACATGTATTATGATCGTCACGGTCATATAAAGCTTAGGGAGCTTCTTGAAATTGGGGCATGCTAGGAACTGGCATAAGGCATTCCAAACGGTGGCCATGTGGGGCTTCCGGGGACTGACCTGGGATGTTGTTGTGCACACCGCAGGTCATGGTAAGAATAAGCCTCAGCTCCTCAGTGAGCTTGTCCTAAGAGGCGACTAACTAGGGCACCCATGGGGATCCCGGGTGTGAAAAGGAATAGGACCCCACGTGTGTGGTTCCCGGGAGTGAAAAGGAATAGGACCCAACATCGTGATATGACTGAAATATAGTTGAAAGCGACGTTAAATCATATTCATTCCCTCACTTACTCCAAACAGAGAGAGATGGTGCGCCGAGTTGGAACTCCACTGCATCCTTTTTGGAACTTGGAAGACCTACCATGCTATGGCATGAGAAGAACGGCATATGCCGTTCCAGATCAGAACACTAAACCAGGCACGGTGTATCCCATTTGGATAACCAGCATATGCCATTCCTATCATGGAACTCATGCCCTAATTTCAAGAAGCTCCCTTAATATTGGGATATTGATATTTGGAATATGACACCAACTATTTTACGCATCTCCAACAAAACTGACGAGTTTAAATTCAACAGATACATTCGCATAGTTTGTCAGTTGCTGAAAGGATTCAATGCCATAAAACTGGAAATAAAAATTTAATACTTGACAGAATTCATGCATAATCACTCTTTACATTTTATTTCATTTTCAAGAGAAGTTCTGCATATTATGAAATACTATCTCAGGATTTATAGCAGGCATCTTACGGGTATTTAATAATCAAAAAGAAATTCACTACCGGTACCATATCTAAGATTTTTGTTAAAAGGAGAGAGAGAAAATTAAGGTTTAATGTTATGTTCAGCAATATTTCAGCTATGTTAAAAAATGGAAATGTATGAGGTGACGCTAAACTTGGTAAGGTTGGTACGTCTCATTTAAGTACAATAGCCAGCCCAGGCTCATGGAATTTCAACCAGTATTGTATATATTCTCCATGAAGGAAAATGTAACTATTGCCATGGGTTAGGCATCTTCACATTTCAATTTCAATACTACACTAACATTCTGTCATTTACCTTGACCTAATGAGTAGAGTAAATTGTTCAAATTGGGAAATGCACATGATGTCATACAGCCAATCAAAACAGGAGCTTGCCAACACTGTGCATAGAGGATTTTCTTTCATGTCTTCACGTGTGATTTCCAGATATGGCAAGTGGTGGTTGTATCGATGTTAATTTCTTTCGAATAGCTAATCAAATTTGAATTTTAGAGGTCACACATTGCACTTCTCCAAATATGGACAACAGAATATTTATAGAGCTATGACATCACCAAACCTGTATTCCGATCAGATGTGTGAATTGTCCAGCCAAGGCAACACGTGTAGTGTTCGACTTGCATATGCGAAGATCTCGGTTAGGGTAGAACTTATTGTTGGCGATAAATATCTGGTTTTGGGCAGCATCTACACTGTATTATAACATATGAGTGGTAATAATATTGAACATGTTCAGTTGAAGGACACTGCATTCCTTGTTTACCCTATTTCTTCTAATTATTCAGACGGCAAAAGTTAACTTCAGGCATCTGCAGAGAGAAATTCAGTCAACATTCTTCAAATTTTACCGGCTGTCTTTTTCAGTTCTAGGGATAAATAACATATCCATGCCACAGTATTTTAGCCTCAGTTGATATAAAGATGGTCTTCTTCTGCTTCCAAGTCTGAAAATGCTGTTCGAAAAATTAGAAGAAATAGGGCAACTGATTTCAGATCTGAGGAACATATGTGGGATATCAAGTTCAGTGCAATATGGACAGAAATGCATGTGAATCATACTGCCTACATGTACAGTAAGCCCAATTAACGTGATGAAACTTTGGGTAATTCTCACAGCAAGATGAAACGTGATAGCTATGAGCTGCAGTCAGTGTAGCCTATGTACATCAGAGATTACAGATATATCAAGTCCACAAATTAAATGCAAGTCAACAGACTGGACATTATTTATCATTAGCCTGAATCATGCAGGTACATGTAGAATTTTTTATTAGACAATAAAACCCTTCCGAATGGTCTTGCTCATTTGTTTTCTTTCCTTGCTGTAGATGGATCTTCAAATGACTGAACAATTCTAGTTATATGCGGAACATGTTTTCGGTTGAAGCAGATAAATCCTCAGGATAGCGAACTTGTTACACACTCCGGTTAGATTTTTGTCTGCCTGCGTGCTAAAAGATCTCGAAGTTGTTGCCCACAATATTTCTTTGGATATCAACTCAAAACGTTAATAACTGATCACTGGAGCTGAACAATTCTCAGTGCAGGCACATAGCTAAGAACGGTAAAATTGAATTCCAAACAATTTATTAAAAAAGAAATAATTCCCTCATATAGTTGCCGAAAGTAGGCTAAAAATGAATACACATGCTCCCAGGGGCAGTCTTACCGCGAATAGATGACCCAGATGGTTACAGTCGTTAGGGATGTACGTTTGAAAGCATACAACTGTGTGGGGAAGACGGGTTGACTTAAGAGATATTATGAACAGTGAAATATATCAATTGAGAAATTGATCGGTATAGGCCTATCAAAATTCTATTAATTTTAAACGAATATCATGGTTTTTAGAGAAAAAAATATTAATCCGATGAAACAAGTTAAAATATACGAAAAGGTTTACATACATGTATTCCATACACTCGGCGCAAAGTGAGAGCGGCCCCGACACATGACCGTGATCTGCCAATAGCTGTGTATTTGAACACGGAAACCAGAGTCTGGGAGTGAAAGACAGGTCACTACTACATTGTATGTTCCAAAATTGGTAGTTTTGTGGTGTTTAATAAAATTATTGAGAATAATTACTGAGAAGACCCGTTCTGCTGCTTGGTTCAAGAAAGAGATTGACATGTTTTAATATTTTTTTCTGAGATGTATTTTCTTATGCCAAATTGACTCATTTCTGTATAGGAAATAGGTTTTGAGTAAAATATAGGAAGGACTCAAAAATATAGGAAATATAGGCAGACCCATCATGAAAGACAACTTCAATCGGCAACACTTTGCGTGCAATATACTTGGCCCTTTTTACTTCTTGGTTGAATGGTTCCCCACATGTAGTCACCTATTGTATGCGTCTTACATGATGGATTTGCCGAAATATAGGAGGCACTTGCGAGCCTGTAAATAGGACGATTTGAATTCACACCACAGAATATTATTGGAGAGAATTTTCCAACAACTTCAATAAACTAACATGACCAAACAGCAAATGTATGATCATGGTGTGTTGTGCCATCTTTCGCAACTTTTGTTCGATTACACTCAACCCAAGGCTAGAGAATGTTTGAATGTGTTAAAATGAACAGCCAGAAGTATTGCATGTCTGAGGTTACATTACCCCAGAAAACAACTTTGAAATTCCTTTGGATTTCTTTAACCTTGGATCATTTTAACTTGCAAGAAACAAACATTTTAACTTGCAAGAAACAAACATTTTTTTTGTCTCATTTTATGCCATTTTGAAATTGGAGCTGTTGAACATAAGACTTTTGATTATTGATGCAGAAATTCTCATGGACACTGAAATTCTTTTGTGGGCAATGGCTGAAAACTGGGGGGGTGGGGGTATTTTGACTTAATCCTCGAGGTTGTTTCCCCATATGGTGACAGTCAGTTTGGTTGGTGGAGGAAGCCGGAGTACCCAGAGAGAACCACCACCCGTCGGGAAGTAACTGACAAACTCATGGACCAGCTGGGCCCGAACCTGCGCCGGTTCAGCGGTGCGAGGCTGGCGGTCACCAGCGAAGTACCTTAGACTAATCGGCAAATGAGGGCCCTAGCTGAAAACTGGATCCGACACCTGCAGGCCTTGCCATTTGTGATAACACTCCAACTCTCCTAATTGTGGTTGAAAACTGCTATCCCCAGTTATGAAAACTGCTATCCCCAGTTATGAAAACTATGCCTTCTTTGTGTATAATCAGTCTTCCAACATAACATTTCATTTGTCAATTATCTCCTCGAGTTCAGTTCATTGAGCATCTCCCATTGGCCTGCATCTGTACTTGAGAATTCATATATCCAGTGACGAGTCATTTCCAGCTTCAAAGTGACAAATTGCACACACACACAAAAAAAAAAAAAATAGACCAATGTGCTCCAATATCACCCTCTGGCTGTCAGTTATTGTCTACACTCTGTAATCATGCATTGCATACGATGTATTTTTAGAACTTTGACATCAAGAAGGTTAAGAACTAGGCCCATGGGCATATATAGAAAGGTGGTTCAGAAGATAAACACTGTTGCTTGATCGAGGGTTGGGACAGATATACCATCTATTGCAAGTGAACTTCCCTTTGCATAATCTATATTTTATTGCACTGTACTTCCATTTGTATATTAGTATTTTGTAATTTATGGCTCACAGGAAAAATAGTTTTTAAAGGTCAACCCAAACGCTCTGAGGTCAAAAATATAAAAAAATAGTCCTTTCGATTCTGAAAATAATGATATTTTTTTCATAATTTTGTGCAGTCTGGTTGGCGAGATATTGCCGTTTGAAAGGTGAAAATCGCTCTCCTGTCAATTCCAGCTGTGACGTCACGGAGGGAAGCCGTCTTGTATTCTCTATGTTAAAGCCGTATACCACAGTCGTATGTAGCTGCTGATTTCTGGAGATTTTCGGAGTATCGGGGCATCATTTTTTAAATATGCCGCGACGTTGTGTAGTGGGAGGTTGCAGTTTTACTACAGATGACGGTGTTAGTATTCATTTGTGGCCCAAAGACGAGAAAATCGCTGCAAATTGGACGAAATTTGTACGCAACACGAGAGTGTGGAAAGAGGGCCCGAGCCAGTACTCGTATAATTTGCTCGGCACATTTTGACAGAAAGACATCATTCGAGGACATCTACAGCGTAGCAGTTGAATTCGGGTACAAACCAAAACTAAAGAGAACAGCTATTCCAACTATCAAACGTAAGAACAATCAGAATGTGACGGCAAAGAAATCGGACAAGGAGAATCTATCACGGACATCGGCTGAACGAACCTAGCCTGCAAGCGAGGCCTCGGGCAGGGGGACGGCTGTACATGCCCTGCTCGCTCTCGCGTGGCATTTGTTGCTTGAGCACCTACAGGTTAGACTGGATGAGTCTCTATTTCATATATACACGTTTAACCATTTGTTCCAATGTGTCTTAATGTCTGTATTTGTATGTTCAATTTTATTCATTCTATGTATGCGTTTTTAGCCAAATGTTGGCACAAACTTCACGCAAATAAATTATCTAAATTATATACTATTTAATAATAATAATAAAATGATCTTTCATAAATATATATACGTTTGATAAGTAAATAAATAAAAAACACCAATTGGAGTGAATGGCTGTAGATACAGAAGTGATAATTATACTTTCATAATCCCTTGACATTTGAGATTGTGGGAATATCATTCGATTTCAATTTAATTGAGGGAATTTGTCGAAAATTGAGCAAATGTGAATGCCGATCCACTCACCACGGCTTACTTTTCGCCATGAATGTCCAAAGTTTTTTTATCAAACTATATAATTCTGAAATTGGTATTTCATGGGGATTATGGGAAAACAAACAAAATTCAAGTCGGACGTATATCAGTAGAGTTATCAACAGTTTACTGTCCATACTGCCGAATCCCGGAGTTTATCCCTTCGAAAAGGCTGCCTCGGTCAGTAACAACAATAACAACACAGATGTGCTCGTTCGTTACATCACAGAATCGTTCTACATTCAATACAGTTTGAAATATATGGACATTTGGTCTTATAGATGACGATAATAAGGTTTCCAGTCAAGTTGCATACCAATCTGTATTCAACAAACGACCTCTCCGAATCCTGTCGTCGTCGAGTTCCACGTTGTCAGAGTGATTGTCACTGTCAGAATCGGAGCCGTACGGCTCAAATTGATAGGGCTGAATTCCGCCGTTGGTCTGCAAACAACTGTTAATTTGCCCGTCATCATCCTCCTCTATGTCTATTTCATCTTCTTGGCGAAAAATATTTCCATCTAAGCAGCTGATATCGCTCGAATCGACATCTGAACCGGAGCTCTGACTGCACTCGCTTTCCATGTTATCCGCTGTTTTTCTCAGGCAACTTCCCTGCGTGACGTCATCAACCCAGCTGTGAAAGTGTGGAAAAGCCCACTTTGCTCCCATATTACGTGTGTTTCTGATCAGATTAGAATTTTTTCAATATTTTTTTCATACAAAGTGAAGCATGAACTATGATTTTTAAGGCTTTTTAGACCAAAAAAAATTCCGTTTGGGTTGACCTTTAAGTGATTGTGATACCCGAGTATCATTTTCAGAGACTATCGATTGACTGGCTGCAATAGTGGAGATAGTAAAACTCAAAAGAATAGCTGCTTCCTGAGTAGCAGATTTCTTTTCCAGAGTTTCAATTCAAAATACAATCTATTTGTTTGAAAAAGTCCCCCCCAAAAACACAAAAAACTGGCTATAATACCAAGCTGATCTGTATGTAGTGGTACTATTATTATACGTACATGGTACTGGCACTGAATGAAAGCATTAGAACACATGAGTGCATGAAACAACAAGTGGCAAGACATCCATCTCAGAATATTTCAGTATTATTTCTAAGTTTAAGTTCAATTGATTCATTAATTTCACTACATACATGTACATATATTCCTAACACCAGTCCATGTGATGACCTAGTTTTTGGTTGACCTCTTCATTCATCAGAAACTAGAACCAGCATAGATACATGTACAGCCCCTAGAGCTATGGTAGGGCAGCTATTTACACATGTACATGTTGCCTCCCGAACTGTACTTCTCTGAGCTGAGGTCAATCTTTGGAAGAGTGACCTTAGGAGGCTTCCATACTTTAGTGCGTATTAATCTGATATCTTGAAGGAAAACAATTAACAGAGTATTATTTAATACAGGTAAGGGATCAAATACATGCTAAGTGAATATATATAGACCCACAAAGCCCGTCAACCACTGAAGGATAACTGATCTGGTCTGAGAAAGAATAAACAGTTTGGAACTATTTTTATATGTGTACTTTGGACAACCCTAAAATCAGAAATTTTCTAGATCCCATAATAAAGGTGAGACAACTCCCCTTTCTAAAAATGTGACCCAGTAGGGTTGACTAGTTTTCTCATTTTAGAAATACACAGGAAGTTGAGCCAGGTCCACTTTTGCCAAGGTCTTAATTGATGGGAAATATTTTGCACCAAGGTTTGGCTGAAGCATGACCAAATTCTTGGTCCTAAATACACTCTTCTATATAAGCTTATATATCATAATCAAATCAAGTAATTTGATCGTGGAAATATAGATCAAGGTCAGTCATCCTCAACAATGTTCTGGTCTATTTCAACTTAATTGCATATGGAACATGAATTTGGAGATCTTGGAATTAACATACAGAATTTGGCCTTTATAAAATAAATCAAAGTCAGTGCTATTCATTAGACTTCAGGTTCAGGCATATGTGGTATAAATTTGGACAATGTAGATATAATCCTCCATGAAATATTGTACTAAATAGAATCCGACCTGGGTAAAATAGGTCAAGGTCAGTCATCTTCAACACACCTCTGTACCACTGCCACATGTATGCATAGTATTGCAAAATTTGCCCGAGAGGTAAAAGAAAAAACAAACCTTTGACCAAAATTTGAAAAGAATTGATGCACTGAATGCTGAATGTTTAGCTATTCAAAATACTGTCAACAGTATTGTAATCTCAAAAGAGAAGTTCTAAAAAAAAAAAAAATTATTCATCAGATTTAGCAAACAATGAGCAACAAAAGGCAAACAAAGTAAGTTCCATTTTTTCTTCTGTTGATAAAAAAAAAGGAGGTACATACAATATGGATGTAAATACAGTGCAAGGGAATACAATGGAATATTGTTGTGATTTACATTTAGATCTAAGCTGACAATACTGTAACATAACTTACACGTAGTTTTCACTGTTCACTCTAAAAATTAATTACACTAAAACAATGTTCATCAATCTCAAAACAACTCACATGTCAAGATCAGGTTTTAACCTTGCACTGCATATCAGAGAGTAAGAGATCCTCTGTTGGTTAACTCCTTGACAAAAGTATTATGATTTGTTAAAAAAAAAAATAAAGCCTGGCCAAGTTCTTGTTGTATTGACCAGACAATGCAGCTGTGCAACAAGTTGGCAAGGAAGGAATATATGCAGTACATTAATAAAACAGCAGGTTACACATAGAAAGCTTAAAGAGAAAGTAGCACGACTTTGTTTGGGTAAACTGAACAGCATGATCACTTGTAACATTTGCCAAAAGATTTTCAAGTCGCGAAGTCTTGTATTTCTTATAGGGACCAATATTGTTAGATTCTTCAATACGGTCTAGTGAACAAGATGAAAATGGGAAATGACTGAGTTGACGTCGGATAATGTGACCAGGTGTCCATGACATCACGTTACAAGCCGTCACAGTGCAATAGAAGTTCTAAGACCGAGGAAGACGTTGCAAATTAGCATCATGCTCAGAATGCTAATGCGCATTTTGTGATGTCATTTCAGGCACTGGAGCCAAGTACAGATGCTGTCATGTTTTTCAGAGAATGTCAGAAGTGTGATTTCAATGCTCGTGATATTAAAAAATGACGTCACAGAAAAATGTTCACCATAGTTGATCAACTACTGGATAATTTTCATCGAAATATGTTATTTGCTAAATATTTTTTGAATGACGCTACTACCTCTTTAAAAAAAAAAAGAACTACATGAACATAATACATCACATGTGCACCATGATAATGACCCGATATTTCAGGTACCATAATGAACGGATATCTCGGGGGCATGTACGTGAAAACCACACCTGAAAAGATGTTAGTTTTTAATATCCTGAATGCATTTTGGATCAGCAAGATATTATATAGTCAATGGAACTAACAATGCGGGAAAGTAAAAAAATCTATTTAGAAAAATCGGAGATAAACATGTGTGCCTACACTTAAGCTGTTTTTGTTTATCTGTAAATCCACTCTTTAACTCGATGGGTATTTCTTACTGGTGCTACAAGACAAAATCACATGGTGCTATGTTCCCACAATGCTGTTTGTTCTCTTATGCTTGAGATAATAGATGGCGGGACAAAAACTAGGTTAACAAAACTGATAACCGTTATGTTGAGAAAGTCTGAAATTGGCTAATTAGACAACAATTTGCACAATGAGTTCATAATGTAGAGCTGCAAGTGGAACATCTGAACTGATACACAAGTATGTTAACAAACCAGAGGATCCACCAATTATCATGTCCCGTCCCAATATCTCATTCTCCGTTATTTTTGAACCTCCATGCTGACACCAAGTTCTGGCACAAGTATAATTGGCTCATTTCATACAGGTCAAGCCATATTTACGTATCTGCATATATGTAGCAGCATTTTCAACTATCTCTTAAGTTTTAAGGTATCTTAAAGACCATTTGAACAACAAATTATGAAACTTTCATTTGAGAAGGAACAAAGCTGTAACTTTAGCTGGAAAATGGTGCAATCGATTTGCCCAGAGGTTAAATTCGAGGTTGATTCCTTTGAGTTTACTGTAATTTCTGTCTGAAGTTGGTCTCTGAAAACAATGTAAAATCCACTGTCAAGTGCCTGTCCATTTAGCAGATGCCAGTCAGCCTATGACAGAACAAACACGATTTCCAAAAAACAGCAAGATGGCGTCCAATGTTGAATATCTACACGATGAGTGAATAGTGTCCATGAAGTCCATTCTCATTCAGGGGAGATCATGCTGCCGGTTCCTGTACTTGCTGAATTAGAGTGATGTTATCTCCCTTTAATAAAATTCGCCCTGTGAATAGAATGCATCAGAATTATAATCTTCTATCCAATACATGTGAAATAATTCAAACTTTTCAGGGAAATAGCCGTTTTATTTTACATAATCGTCACAGGATACTGATTTAAAGCGGTTGATTTAAGAACAATTTAAAAATGACACAATGAAGTCTGTCAGTTGTGAATGAGATACAGGTATTTTCAAGGCATTTTTTCATCAACACATCTTTCACACAGATTATCAAACTGAATTTTTGAACAAGATGGTGTCTGTTTTTCTTTTGTTTGCTGTTCATGTACATCGCTAGAGACAGTTAATTTTCAGTTATCCAATTCCTCCCTAACAGGCAATGCAGGCCAAAGCAAATTTCTGCATGAACATTACCATCTTCAAACACAAGTGGACGTCTCTATTCAGACTTTGAATTAACCTTGATAGATCAGACCACTGAAAGCATTCAAATCCGAGGTGTAAAGTTCATCTACAAACCAGAGACGAGCCAATCACAACATATCCAATGAATCTGTGTATTGTGTAAGGTGACTCATTCTCTCAGTAGTTCTGTCATTTCTCCTAATAGGACAGTCGGAGTGACCAGATATGAAGAACAGCCAATCAATAACCCACTCATATGGCACAATTTGTAGATCAAATGGATTCGAGGTCAATGATGTTTCAGGTCTATTTATATAAATTCTTTTGAACAGAGCTGCTGGGCTGATATATCAAGGCTAGTTCAAAGTGTGAATGGAGAAGTCGACTTGTGTGTGAAGATGGAACATTACTGGCTAAATCAAATTTTTAGTCACTTCACGAAGTATTACCACCTATGTTAATACGCCTGCAACATGTGTTTCATACACCTCATCCTCAATCGACAGAAATATTCAAGGACTTTTCCTCTATTATAGTTACCAGTGTGACAAGATCCCAAATATGGTCAGAATCTTAACTGGTTCCCAATGAAATTGAGTTTATTTATATTGGGTTATATGTCGCATGCTCCTTGAAAGTCCTCTAGAATGGAAACAAAATGCATTGTCAAATCTGTTCGATACATGCAAGTTTCGTTTCTAACAATCCCAGACTTGCACTGAAATCGAACTTAATCCTTAGACAATAGATCTGCCCTGATGGCAGTGACAGGAGCATTGACGCAACATTCAATTTTAGCAGAAGTCCGGGATTCAATTTACGGGATATTACTAAATTCAGTTAAATTTCAGGAGTTTTATGGTCGGGAAACTGACCCCGGTGAGAGAAATCTCTCGTCCAAGTTCAGTGTACAACGTTCATCAAATTCTTACCTAATGGTTTCCTCTGTTTTGTTTTTAAATGAACTTCTTCGCCTTCATCCAATACCAGATTCATATACTCATCAAATCCCTGAGGATAAAACAAAAACAAATCAATAACGGTAGTCCTCTTTGAGTGGAATGAAACAAAAGAACCACCAACTCCAGGGTGGTCCCAGAAAAATTAGTGCTGAAACACGTACAGATTTTTTATATTCGTGTACCATCAGCCGGCAGTATTTGAATAGTATTCGAGTACCTGCTTGTTGTTGTTGTTGTAAGCAATGATGCATCATGGTAACATGCAAAATTGGCTAACCGCCGACGGCGGTGGAATTATCCACATGGCCCACTGAAATTATGTTCTTATACGACTGAAAATGACACAGGTTCCAATAAAGTCTTTATCATTTAATTGTTCGTGGAGCCACCGGACAAAGAATATAGTTATCCTTCAAGTCTTTGCTAAATCTTGTCCAGTTTTTTTTACTTCTGAAGGGTCATTGTCAAAATTTTGTAGAGTAAGCTTAATTTTGTAATCCAGCCAACGGGTGCTCGAGTAACCATTTCAGCACTAAGAAAAGTGAGTGAGTAGTATTTAACGTTGTTTTCAGCTTTTTTTCAGTCATATCATGACGGTGCCTACATGTGCCAGAACACGAGAATGTCAACAGTTCCTATTATCCTGGACACTGATTAGCCCAGCCAGTACAGCATCCGGTCACCCATCATAGTATTGACCGAGATCTATGTTGCTTAACTTCGGTGATCTGACAAGAACCGGTGTGTCCAACGTGATACTGAGAAAAATAGACTTGGTAGGGCACTTCTAAATTTTACGATTCATCAACAGGAGTTTAATGAACAGCCAACTTTGCTCCTCATAATGACCCACTACTGTCCCTACCCACAGACAACATATTATGAGATTTGAGGGGAGTGATCTCTCTCTCTCTACTAATCAGATTAACTCTAGAATCCATATAGTTGGGCCTTGAGAAACAATTGAATAACCCTCTCCAGAGATTCATGCTGTGAACGAGTGTCAAAGCACCTTGCCTTCGTCAGTTAACTTAACAAATGACACTCTCGGAATGTTCTAGAAGAGCATTTAACATGTTTACTAGCTCTCCAATGATATTCAAACACGGCCTGAAGTCCCGGTATATGCTTTGCAAAACTCAAACTAAAGGTTTAATATTTAGCCGTGGCAGTGGTGTATACCTTACATTCATTTTACCCTAATCAATGAAATAGCAGGAGAAGATCAAAAGCAGTCAGCTGTCCCTCATGTCGATATACAAACCAATTTTCAAACTTGATACTTACAACAATGCAGCCTTCTATCCTCATATTTGTCTGTTCGTATAGCCAGACTTGGATTTTGGACCGCTGAAAGTAACAGGAAAAATACAAAGGTGAACATGGTCAGTGGTTGTTACATGCACATGATAATATCACAGCTCTTTTTGCATGGTGTCCTACTGTTTGTACATTCTGATTGAAAGCCAGTCTACGGGGGATCTGGACAAAACCCCCAGTGGACAAAACCCCCTAGGACAAAACACCCACGGACAAAACCCCCTAGGACAAAACACCCATGGACAAAACCCCCAAAATTGAAAAGTCGGACAAAACCCCCATCTCACTCAAAAATAGCTATTTCAGACAGAATTTTTACATTTTTAATATAGAAATTCATAAATATCTATTCTCTATGATCCTTGTCATTTTTTGTGTATTTCAGATATAAGGATTATAATGACTGGTGTACACAATTACTAAACAAGAAGTGGACCATTAATATTCACTCAACTGTGGATCTGTTATGACATATTCATGATCAAAGTAAGGATTTATAATCCTTAATAATCGTTAATCCCACTGACCCAAGCTGCTTTGTGGACATCAAAGGATATAGTCCATGATATACAGGATACTTATAATCTCTACTCATCATGTTTATCTTTGACAAAAGACCTCCAACATGTCCAAGAATGCCTGCGGAATCTTATGTGTGGATGTCAGAGATGGTCGGAAGACGGTACAAAAATTGCTGAGAGGAGTTGGACACAACATTCGGAAATAATATGTGATGGGGGTTTTGTCCAGTGGGGGTTATGTCCGGTGGGGGTTTTGTCCTGGGGGATTTTGTCCGTGGGGGTTTTGTCCACTGGGGGTTTTGTCCTACACCCAGTCCACGGAGACACTAAAAATAATTCAGTGTTAACGCATAAACAACCATACAAGTTCATTTGAATAGAAAACAAAATATTAGAAATTTTGGGATGAACCAATTTTCTATACCCTATTTCTTCTAATTTTTCGAACAGCATTTTTATAATTCAAAGCAGAAAAAACCCCACATTTTTATGCCAACTGAGGCTAAATACTGTGGCTTGGATATGTTAATTATCCCATAAACTGAAGATAGCTGGTGAAATTTGTTCTCCCCACAGAGGCCTGAAGTTAAGTCGTCTGAATAATTAGAAGAAATAAATATTTAAAAAATTCAATCACAGGAATTGAAGGTGACAAAATGGTCCAAAATCATGCAGAAAATGCATTTCTTCCTTTTAAAGAGGTAGTAGCATGATTTTAATATTTCAGGTAAACTGAACAGCATGATCACTTGCAACATTTGCCAAAAGATTTTCAAGTCGTGAAGTCTTGTATTCCTTATAGGGACCAATACTGTCAGATTCTTCAATTCGGTCTAGATAGTGAACAACATGAAAATGGGAAATGACTGAGATGACGTCGGATAACGTGACCAGGTGTCCATGATGTCATGTTAGAAGCTGTTACAGTGCATTAAAAGTTCTAAGATCGATGAGTATGATGTTGCAACTTATCACGCCCGGAATGCCAATGCGCATCTTGTGACGTCATCTTCGGCACTGGAGCCAAGTGCAGGTGCTGTCACATTTTTCAGAGAAGTGTGATTTCAATATCCGTGATATTAAAAAATGAGGTCACAGAAAAACGTTCATCTCAACTACTAAATAACTTTTATCGAAATATGTTGTTTGTTGAGCTTTTTTAAATGACGCTTCTACCTCTTTATTGGTTCAAAGGGTGATTCTATTAGATCAACTGATTAAATTTTGTTCACAAAATTTTGAGGGATTGGAATTTAATGGGGTGATTGAATTACCAGAGGATTTACCACAACTCAAGAAGATTAAATTCACAACAACAACATTTTACGTTAGTACCACTGTAATTATTTGTAACATTTTCTCCAGGCTGTGCACTTAAATCAGTTATGGGTAACTTGCACATGTTAAACCTAGTTCTAAATATAATCGATCAGCGATGGAATACTCACATTCTGCAGGTACCTGAAAATCAGATTCTGGTAACCAAAGTTAAGGAAGATGATTGACAAGTTTTACACATTCAGTTAATTGAATATCACAGCAACGGTCAATCTAGCATCAATCAGATTTATCATTTTTTTGCGAGACAACATATTCCACTTTCCTACACAATTCATAAGCAAATGTATGTCATAAATTTTATGACATTGGGGAAAGCACCAGAAGTGGTCAGTTCATAATTTGAGATATTTATCATTGTAAAACAATGATCACTTAAGGACCAACAAAAGAAAGTGTTCAATTCATTGATGGTTTGAGACACCTGTTCAATGTTTCATGAGTCATTTTGTCAAAAAATATTGATTTTGCCTGAAAATCACCCCTATACACAATGTGATTATGAGGATTGCAATGAAAGAAAGCATTTTGCATTTTGGAAACAATTTACACATTTTTCAAACACTTCAACATACCTCTTTGAACTTTAAAGCTGGATATTTCACAAATAAAGTACACCTCATTTAACTTGTGTGAACATCTTGCCCAAATGGTTAACAGTTACACTGGAGTTTATTTACAGGTCAAACACACGCAATTCAATCTGAAAATTCAAAAAAAACAAACAGGAAGTAGGCTTGCAATTTCTTCACTTGGCTGCCATTTTGAAAATTGTGAAAACTACGAAATTTGTTTACAATATTCGCCGAGAATTTCTAGGTGAACTGAGAGGATCAGTGTCGTGACATCAAGTTGCAAATGGAGGACATGACTGAAAGAAACAAAATATGTATTGAAATAGTGTCCTTCGTGCCTAAATATCTTATTTAAAGCGCGTGCAAATTTACCTGTGAACAAGACAGCCCCCGACATCCATGTTGGACATTACCGAATCACTTCCAAGTGACCAACAATACGCGCGAATGGCGACCAGGTATTTCGCTTCAAATGGAGATATTATTCGTGTTTGGATCTCAAACGTTTTGAAATCATTGTTGCTGGCCTTCAATTGGTCTTTGTTTATCATGTAATGTTACGTTTTGAATGTTTGCGTTCGGAACTATTTCCTACAGCGTAGGGAGGTCTGATCGACGTGGTCAGGAGCTCACTTCCGGTTCAGAGCAGATGCAGGGAAATGGGGCCGATTTGCGATTTTGCGAGTTGAAAGTATGCTCTAAAAGGACTAATAAGTCTATTTTTCGTCATCTGTGAACGGTGAGTAGTAGAATTAAGGCAATAGGTGATATTTGAAACTGCCAGGGGTTGTGTGTGTCGATGTTGTCATGCTCTTATGGGTGCCATGTGCGTTGATTGTTATGGTAAGTGAAGCTCCATGTATGGTTGTGGGCGGCAGTTTCGAGAATTGAACCGTTATATTAACCTCTGACGCTGCACGAACATCGTTCTTCATGTGAAAAATGTGCAGTTAGACGTGTTATAGTTCAGCTGTTCCCATTTTGGCAGAGGGTTAATCTCAAGTCATTAATATTCATTAGGCTTTGCAAGTAGTTCATAATTTTCAAAATGGCAGCCAAGTGAAGAAATTGCAAGCCTACTTCCTGTTTGTTTTTTTTGAATTTTCAGATTGAATTGCGTGTATTTGACCTGTAAATAAACTCCAGTGTAACTGTTAACCATTTGGGCAAGATGTTCACACAAGTTAAATGAGGTGTACTTTATTTGTGAAATATCCAGCTTTAAAGTTCAAAGAGGTATCAGGGATTCATAGAAGTCCAAATTTTTACTACCCACTATAAAATATTGAGTTCTTTTTATGCTCAAATTGAGTTTTTCCAAGTTTTTACGGCCCACCCACAAGTTGATATTGAGTTTTTGAATGTTTTTACAACCCTACCAATTAAGATATGAACAAATAGTTTCTGTAGTACTAAGGAGAGCTATCTAATGTGATTTGGACAATGGTCATCTGAATGACAAAAAAACACATGTTCTGTATTGTAACTTGCTCGCTTATTTTAATAGATTTCATTTGTTTGGACCTCGTGTTTGTAGCAACACCAACAGCGGTAAGAGATCACAAACTATCATAAACATTCAAAGATAATTATCATATAACGCTTGCAAGAGACGCTATAAAATCCTTACATCATCAGCGGATTTTCACGTAAGATGTAGCAGCTGTCAAGCAGAATGATGTCTTGAACTCATTCTACTTTACGTCCATCGCATGGTTGCCGTCAAACTTCAGAACAAAGGAACTGCAGGGGTAGAATTTCGCAAAATTTTGCGAGAATCCAGTTGGATTCTTAGTGGCTTAGTTTGCGAGAATCCAAATTTGCGGAACCAAGCATTTCGTGACCAGTTGCCATTTTCACTAGTGCTAGTTACTGCACAGTCACTAGATGTAAACTTCTCAATGGGAAAAATTGAAATCGCCTCATTTATTCTGAGGAGGGTGGTTAGCACACCTATAATAGCACAAATTAGTTCAGGCGAGTGATTATCTCCATTGATGAGCAGTATTCAACCTAAACATGTTTGGTAAGTGGTAAGTATATACTCTTAATTTTATTTCATTTGTATCTTTGTATTGCATATGGAACAAATATTGGAATTGTCTGCATTGCAAAAAAAAATAATAATCATAAAAAAAAAAAAAAAATAAATAAATAAAAATCTGGCCACCTGCTGCATTCCCTGACAAGCAGTAAATCAACAATTGTTATTAATGAACCTTTATATAAAGGCTAGGCTATGGATTTATATGAGATACGCAAAAACATTTAAAAAAATAAGGAAATTCCAGATATTTTTGTACCACATTTTCTCATTTTATACCATAATGGTTTTTACAGTGAAAGATAAAAATTACCAGCAAAAATTCAAGACTCACGGACATAAACAAGAAATGCAATGCCGTTAAAGTTAAAATCTAGACCTCAAATAAACCGACTTCTGAAGAAATGCATGTTCTCAACGTAAAGTGCTAGACCGCGTTGTTGTTGTTGTTCATGACGGGTATCATACACGCAATGTCTCGGCCGTAGCAACGATCCATTTTTATTTTCATAAATTTCCTACCGCTTGATTCTACTTTGCCCGATGTTCTGTCTTAGGGAAAATTGTTTGTCATTCTAATTATGAACGAATCCGAATCAAATTCATCTGCTAAATGATATCCAAAATGTCCCAGGACCAGGTTTCGTTTTCACCCTCGTGTACTTTTCGTCTACAGACCGCCAGCTAGCATTCAATTCCTTCATATAGACTGTTTTCGTCTGTTGGGTTTAACGTAGGTAGCTGCGCTCCAGCAGCCGAGCGAAGGAGAATACACTCATACCTTCGGCGCCAGTCGGGAACCATTACAGAGAGCATTCGAGGCTCCCAAAAAATAATCGAACAAAGGTCTCCGAGGTTTAGTTAGCGCATTACGTCAGCAAAATCTGAATCCGTTTGTGTACGTTTCGCAGAACTCGCAAATTGTCGAAGGATCGGCGATGATTTTCACATCACTGAAATAATTTGCACCATTTCGAGTATTGAGTTTTCGTCAAAAACATTGAGTATTTCTTGTCCAAAACGTACACTTTTGAGTTTTTTGCTGTCTATATTCAGTTTTTGACATTTTTTTCCTACCGTTTAACGGTAGTAAAAACGGACGTCTATGAATCCCTGAGGTATGTTGAAGTGTTTGAAAAATGTGTAAATTGTTTCCAAAATGCAAAATGCTTTCTTTCATTGCAATCCTCATAATCACATTGTGTATAGGGGTGATTTTCAGGCAAAATCAATATTTTTTGACAAAATGACTCATGAAACATTGAACAGGTGTCTCAAACCATCAATGAATTGAACACTTTCTTTTGTTGGTCCTTAATTGGGGTGAGGATTTATGACGTCATTCACCCAAACTGGGCGGAATCAGCCCTTTTGGGGGGATTCAGGCCAATTTTAACCTTTCCCTGACCTGTTTAGTCTAACAACTGTGCTGAAAGTGAATTTTCAAACAGTTGAAGGTTGTTGTTGTTGTCATGTTTTTGTTGTTGTTGGCATGCAATGCTGGACAAAGGATACAATAGGCTGAACCATAACTTTTTGAACCTTCTGTCCTTTGTACGCCATGATCGCTGTTCTGTATCTTCAGTACGACCTAATCAAATGAATAGCGAAGCAAATTCACTAGGAATGCTATGATTTTGCACACAACGTGGTCCGAAGTGCCGGCGAAAATGAAAATGGCGGCTCTCACAAACGTGACTTTGTCGTAAAACACGTGGATGCGAGATGAAGGAAATGGATCTTTTGTACGAGAAGAATGTTCCTTCTCGTTGAAAATAGAGACAATATTGATAGACTAATTTCATGAAATTGACATTACAATTTGTTTCCCTTCAACTCTTCATATTCGAAATCACGTCAGCAAAACGAGACCATCACCGCCGATCCAATATGGCGACGTAAACAACATTCCATTTATTTTTGTAAAATTCGGTATTTCGTTCTAATTTACAAACTCACTATTGGATAACTACCCACTGATTGAGACTCGTTTATTGTGAGATGTTTTCCTTGCAACAAGATTGTTGTTCTTCTCAAAACATTCTCCGTATCTTGAGATACGGGTAATTTATTGTGGGATTTCACGATGTTGTTGTTGTATTAACAAGATTTATGATGTCTCCCTTCACCCCCCTCCTTCTGAAGCCCCCCCCCCCCCCAATTATCTTGAAAATAACAAATGACAAGATGATAAAGATGTTGTCTTGTTATGGTGTACTATTGTTCTCCAAAAAAGAGAAGCCTGATGGGTCCCCCGCCGCCTCAGGCAGGGTATCCAAGCTTTTCATCAGGTTGGGGAAATGTTGAAATTGGCCTGATTCAGGCCAAAAGGGATGATTCCACCCAATTTGGGTGAATGACGTCATGAATCCTCACTCCAATTAGGCTGAAATAATCAAACCCAAAGGTGTTTCCTCCTGTTCATCCAAAGACCATGACTTTGAAAGATGAAAATGTTCAGCGCATTTGTGCAGGACCTCCTCTCTAGAAAACTCTCAAATTCATATTTCTATCCTGTCAGCGAAGTTTGTGGGAAGGTGGAGTATGTTGTTAATAACAAAAATAAACACAAGACATGCAGATTACTTACCATTTTATAGTATTTTTTCAAAGTCAAACTGTTCTCCAAAATGACAGCATGTTTGGCGCCATCTTTGTTTGCCTCGTTTTGGAACTGCCAGGCGAAATTAATCGATAGTTCATAAAATATGAGTAATACGTGAGAGGGCAAGATTGAGAGAATAAAATTCAATTCAATTCCATTACCAAATGAGCTCTCCAAAGGATTACCTCCCCTTATGCAGCTTACCAAATATGATATTTAATCGACTTCGACCAGAACATGGCAGTAACAACAACAGCAACAGGTATGAATGTGAGCGAAATATGTTTTTCTATCGAAAACTTTTAAACGGGAAAGTTGTATCAACCGAATTTATCATTTTTTGCGAGACAACAACATATTCCACTGTCCTGCACAATTCATAAGCAAATGTACGTCATAAATTTTATGGTATCGGAGAAAGCATGTCCCTTATTTTAGGGCCAAAAGTGGTCAGTTCATAATTTGAGATATTTATCATTGTAAAAAAATGATCACTTTGGGTTATGATTAATTCAGCCTAATTGGGGTGAGGATTCATGACGTCATTCACCCAAATTGGGCGGAATCATCCCTTTTGGCCTGAATTAGGCCAATTTCAACATTTCCCCCACCTGTTCATGGCTTCATTCGTTCTGTCACTCAGTCATGCTTCTTCTATATTAATATGCTTCCTCAATATTCAGTTGTATGTACAGTCCGAGACCACAACACTGCATGGGCTGACTGTACGGCTCTAATGTCTACACACTTAAATTGCCTGCCGGTGAAATCATTGTGACCTGAGCAGTAGGGTATGTACCATAGCAGTAACTATGTCATCACCATAACAATACGGTACCGTAGCAGTTCCGGAGCAGACACACAACCACTGACAGACTGCCCTGGTACCGCTACAGTACTGTTACTGTGAAGACATAAGTCACCAGTATGGTACCATACCGCTCTGGTACACAGTGTTTTCATCGGCGGGGAACTTAGGCTTGTTTGTAATCTGTCTTCAAACGCCAATGTACGATTGAATTTTCCTAGCAGATGAGTCATGTGATCTGTGCACTACAAACATTTTTGCGTCACTGTTAATTAGGGTAGGCAGATGATGTCACAAAACTGTGGGAAACACAACACATTTTTCTTCCAACAGCAGCATCTCAGCTCTGCCTTATTTAGATTTCACGGAGAAACAAATGAAATTTTCCAAGCGGTTGTGATAAAAGGAAATAAAGATCGGATGACCTACAAACTTTAAGTCTCATTTTATGCAGTGTAACTTACTCATAGGTTGTGGTCCCCAAATAATCTTTCTGGCAGGTTTCCATCTTGTATTCTGACCGCATTACTGGTATAATGTATTTCAATAAAATTTTATGGCAATCTACAAATGAGGGTTAAATATTGGCATGTAGAATTGCCAAAAGAATTCGCGAAAGCAATTTGTTACTATTTGACTTGGTACAATCATTGAGCCTTATCATGAATAGTGCCTACATGTATTCATACACGGGAAGGAAGAAAAGGCGCTGATTTATGAAAATAGTTGTAAATACATGAATAAATGAATTTGTTGATTAACGATGGACCAAGAAAAACAATGAATGATGTATTGGGCAAGAAAGAAATAATATTGTTTTGTACAGACTGTATTGCAGAGGCTTAGTTATTCGAATTTGTTGGCAAATTGGAGTTCTGTCGAGTTGTTCTCTCATGCAAATAATAGAACATGTATTACAGCAATGCAGAACAAGTCATTCAAATGCAGCCAAGGCGAGATGCAAGTCAAATTACTACGCGTATGTTCATGCGAGATCTCGGTTACAAATCGGCATGTATTTGTACCATTTGGAGGATACTTTCAACATGGCAGCCAGGATCGTCTAATCGGAAGAAAGTATCCAAGTATCAGGCATTTTCTGGTTTATTGCAGCTCTCAAAGCAAATCTTTTCCTAATTCGAACATTCCTATGTACTGGGTGAACGTATGAACAGAATATCGATGAGCCCAGATTTCCAAATTAAGAAACGTGTGATGTAACCTGCCTAGCCTATGTTAAAGTTTGAAGACAGATTACAGAAACGTGAGTTCCTCACAGCTGTCAAACTGTTTACTGAACTCCAAAAAAATAGAGGACAAAAATTGGGGAAGGATTGTTTCATTGCTTGTGATTGGCCTGTAGTTTAGGACCCAGCTGTGTTATTTCATGGACTAAATTTTTTCCAGCAATTTACACATGTTGGGGCACTGTATTCACCCATACAACAATTATCAGTCATGTCATATTACCCCAAAGTGGATATAAAATGATATAAAAGAACGTCTTGCCGAAGTGTATTAATGCTTCATCAAGATGCCTAATATGGTAAAAATATGGTAAAAGCCTACCAGTATTTTCTCTTTTCACTGAAACATGATACGGTACCAATCTCTTACTAAGACATGTTTTTTAGTTGAAAACAGTGCAAAATCATGATTGGTACTGGTAATACAAAGTACAAATTTGTAATTTGTTTGCAAATGTACAAAGAGATAAAATGACGGTGGGTTTTAGTCCAACCTTAATAAATTAATATCCTATCAATGCTCCCCAATCGTACATGTGGCTATATAGGATCTTATGTATTTCAATTGAATTTGGTGTTCTGAGCGCCCATACCATGGATATTTAATAGCATTATGACATCATGGTCGCATCTGGACTCATCCATTTGCAGTCGGGGAGGGGAGATAGGTTCACTGTGTCCATTTACCCCAGTGTTTACACCAAAGATCAGTCCATATATTTACTCTGTATTATGGTGCCACAATGTCGGGACCTCGGCAACATGAAAGGACACCCCACCAGCGAGCCGGCTATTTCGACTGAGCCAACCAAAAATTCTTTGTCGTCAATGTTCCCTTCAAAGCACTATGATTATGAAGTGTTCTCGGGATTGGTTAACACGCGATGCCGAGTTACTGCAAGCGTGTTAGATCCTACAAGTGACAGTATCCAAATGGGGAGCAGATAGGATTTAATTTTAATTAGATTGGGTTATAGTCAGTAGGAAGGCTGAAATTTTGTCACTACATGTAATAGTGCATGCTATGCATTGGAGAAGACACTAGTAGGCTATACATCAACAACAAGTGGACTTTGATATTGCTGATAACTCTCCTTTCAGATATGTCACTCTGGATTGGGATCAGTAACTATTGATAATTGGTGTAAATAAGATAAATATTATCTTACTATTCCTG
>JAVTVY010006693.1:0-36997 GCA_036873755.1 Hanleya hanleyi | reverse complement strand
CCAAGCACGAAGGAACCGCCCGGTATAGCTGTACGATATGTACACTGTCGTTTCAGCGCCCGGATCATTTACAGCGCCACACACGTGCACGCCATGAAGTACCCAAGCGTCCATGCGAAGAATGCGGTCGGCTTTTCAAACTGACCAGTCAGTTGGTGCGACACCAACGCACACGACACCCTGTTCCGCAGCCACGTTTGCAGATAGAAGAGCCCGTAGGCATCAATATCGAAACAGGGGGAACTCCCACCCATCGCACGAGGGCCGATGATGATGTCACCCTAATTCAACAGTCAAATTCCGACGACAAGACCTTGGGCCAGATTTTGTACGACGTGGAGGGCAAAGCACACTTCGTGGACGAACCCATAAATGTTCCCAGCGATCTGTCACACGAAGACCATCCAGTGAGTGACATTTATCGGCGCCATTGGCCCATGATCCGGCAATGTTTCTACCGTCATCGCCCTATTCAAGATATCTACAATTTCCGACTGACCGACCTCGCCCGTCTACGTAGCTACGTAGAAGCCATCTTCAAAGATCAAACTACGGCCTTCAAATTGAATCTGGCGTTTGGTTATGTGCTGCAGCATAAAGAGACAGTCCAAGTCCGATATTTTTACCTGAGCAGTAACATCCGGGTATTTGACCAACCGTTTACCATCATTAACCGAGTGTCGCTAGAGACGATGCTGGAGAAACTGAACACCGTGGATCCCTTGGAATGGGCCCAACAACAACGCCCCAACACCAAGTGGACAGTGGAGAGTGTGACCAATGTTACGTTTTTCGTTACCAAGCTGACCGACCACCCCATCGGCTGAATGCGTCACTCATGCACTGATGAATACCATAACATGCCGTACATACTCTATATGTCTACATGTTGATCGTTGACGGTACGGGGGTGACCGAAGAGACACGGATGTTACCGAAGATGTCAAGGCTCGGCCCTCGACTTGGGGATAGTTGAACTGAGTGTGCTAAAAATAGATCACCAGCTAGCGTGCTATAAAAAGGGAAGCGGCCTGGACGTTTCATCAGACACTCTGTCAACCACCAAGATGTTCACTTGCACAACTTGCCAGAAGCTGTTTACTCGTCTAGATAATTTACGGCGCCACGAGGCCTCCACCCACAACGATGCTCGGTATACTTGTACAACCTGCGCACGGTCATTCAATCGGGAGGATCATTTACTGTGCTACGAACGCTCATTCCACGAGGGCGCGACGGAACAATGTAACGGTTGTGGTCAACTCTTCAAACGACGCAGTCAGTTGCTGCGACACCAACGGTTGATTCATGCCCCGGTACCATGGCATGTGCGACAACTTCCTACTGAGGAGGAGCCGCGGAAGATCAGACCTAGTGAAGATGAGCCCGGGGAGATGAATGCCACTGGTGATGCGATGAAGGAGAGCCCGTCTATACCCACAGTTCAGAGCCTGGATATCCAGCCGGACCCCACCGTTACGGTTTCGAGTCATACGCCTGACAACATCGAACATTTTCTGGACGAGCCCATAAATGTTCCTAGCGATCTCTTACAGGGCGCCCATCCAGAGTGACATCTATCGGCGCCATTGGCCCAAGATACGGCACTGTTTCCACCGTCATCGCCCTATTCAAGATATCTACAATTTCCGACTGACCGACCTCGCCCGTCTACGTAGCTACGTGGAAGCCATCTTCAAAGATCAAACTACGGCCTTCAGATTGAATCTGGCGTTTGGTTATGTGCTGCAGCATAAGGAGACAGTCCAAGTCCGATACTTTTCCCCGAGCAGTAACATCCAGGTATTTGACCAGCCGTTTACCATCATTAACCGAGTGTCGCTAGAGACGATGCTGGAGAAACTGAACACCGTGGATCCCTTGGAATGGGCCCAACAACAACGCCCCAACACCAAGTGGAGAGTGGACAGTGTGACCAATGTTACGTTCTTCGTGACCAAGCTGACTGACCAACCCATCGGGTGAATGTATTCACCCAGGCACTGATAGATACTCAGAATGCACAAGCAACTATCTGAGGATATGTTGCCTCAACGGTATCCTGGGCTGCCCGATGATGATTACAATAAACGGTTCAAAGCGAACATGGCCGAAGATGGAACTTTCTGAAATGAAGACTTCTGATTGGACAAGAATACATCTAACGGACAGGAACGAATATGACAGATGCAAATGGTGGCCTCTGATTGGACAAGAGTCTTCTTGAATTGTAACACCAAGTGGATAGTGGAGATAATGACCAATGTTGCGATCTTCGTGGTTAAACTGACCACCACCTCCATCGGATGAAAGTATTCACCCACGCACTGATAGATACTCAGAATGCGCAAACAACTATCTGAGGATATGTTGCCTCAACGGTATCCTGGCCTGCCCGACGATGATTAGAATAAACGGTTCAGATGGCACTTTCTGAAATGGAGACTTCTGATTGGACAAGAATACATCTAACGGACAGGAACGAATATGAAACATGCAAATGGTGGCCTCTGATTGGATAAGAATCTTCTTGAATTGTAAATATACCCAACGCGGCTCCCCCAGCGTGGGTATGATGTAACATTGGGGAGAATAAACTATATGAAAAAAACTTCTTGTTGTTGTTGTTCTCTCATGTGTCATCCTTGTTGTTGTTGCTGTTGTTGTTCTCTCTCCGGTCTATATCATGGCGTTATGTTAGAGTGTTAAGGTGTAACGACGGGCGTTGACGGGCATCACTGCATTTCGAAGAATTAGTGACAATTCCATGGAATATCAGAGCTTCTGAGCTATTTCACCAGGGCGTTGAAGCATTAAGAATGGTGTTGGTGGGCGTTGCTACAAGATGACACCTCACACGGTCCATTTGGACCGCGGATGGTCCATCTCTACACCAAATAACATCCTTCACTGCTAAAAAATGCCCACTTTCGCTACAACTTGTACTAATGACGTCACCAATGACGTCACAGATGCTATAAATATCCCTGAAATCAGGGTCTATACTCCGAGAGCTACAACATGACACCCCACACGACGCATTCGCAACGCGGATGGTCCATCTCTACACCAAATACCTTCCTGCACTGCCCCAAAAGGCTCACTTTCGCTAATACTCCTACTGATGACGTCATCGATGACGTCACAGATGCTTCGGACATGCCTCAATTCGGAATGTACACGCCGAGAGCTACAAAATGACACCTCACACGACGCATTCGGACTAAGGATGGTGCATCTCTACACCAAACTCACCTCACGCACCCACAAAATGTCCACTTTCGCTACTACTCGTACCGATGACGTCATCAATGACGTCACAGATGACGCGGACACCCCTCAAATCGGAATGTACACCCCGAGAACTACAAGATGACACCTTCCAGGACGCATTCGAACCATGAATAGCCCATCTCGACCCCAAATACCTTCATGTACTGCCCGAAAATGTCCACTTTCGCTACTACTCGTACCGATGACGTCACCGATGACGTCACAGATGACGCGAACATCCCTCAAATCGGAATGTACACCCCGAGAACTACAAGATGACACCTTCCAGGACGCATTCGAACCGTGAATAGCCCATCTCGATCCCAAATACCTTCATGTACTGCCCGAAAATGTCCACTTTCGCTACTACTCGTACCGATGACGTCACCGATGACGTCACAGATGACGCGAACATCCCTCAAATCGGAATGTACACCCCGAGAACTACAAGATGACACCTTCCAGGACGCATTCGAACCGTGAATAGCCCATCTCGATCCCAAATACCTTCATGTACTGCCCGAAAATGGCCACTTTACTTACTACAACCAACTGCGCCTGCGCAGATTGACGCGACTTGCATTCAAAAACACGCCATTCTGACTCTACCGGATAGTGGAGATAATGACCAATGTTACGTTCTTCGTGGTTAAACTGACCACCACCCCATCGGATGAAAGTATTCACCCATGCACTGATAGATACTCAGAATGCGCAAACAACTATCTGAGGATATGTTGCCTCAACGGTATCCTGGCCCGCCCGACGATGATTAGAATAAACGGTTCAGATGGCACTTTCTGAAATGGAGACTTCTGATTGGACAAGAATACATCTAACGGACAGGAACGAATATGAAACATGCAAATGGTGGCCTCTGATTGGATAAGAATCTTCTTGAATTGTAAATATACCCAACGCGGCTCCCCCAGCGTGGGTATGATGTAACATTGGGGAAAATAAACTATATGAAAAAAACTTCTTGTTGTTGTTGTTCTCTCATGTGTCATCCTTGTTGTTGTTGCTGTTGTTGTTCTCTCTCTGGTCTATATCATGGCGTTATGTTAGAGTGTTAAGGTGTAACGACGGGCGTTGACGGGCATCACCGCATTTCGAAGAATTAGTGACAATTCCATGGAATATCAGAGCTTATGAGCTATTTCACCAGGGCGTTGAAGCATTAAGAATGGTGTTGGTGGGCGTTGCTACAAGATGACACCTCACACGGTCCATTTGGACCGCGGATGGTCCATCTCTACACCAAATAACATCCTTCACTGCTAAAAAAGGCCCACTTTCGCTACAACTTGTACTAATGACGTCACCAATGACGTCACAGATGCTATAAATATCCCTGAAATCAGGGTTTATACTCCGAGAGCTACAACATGATACCCCACACGACGCATTCGCAACGCGGATGGTCCATCTCTACACCAAATACCTTCCTGCACTGCCCCAAAAGGCTCACTTTCGCTAATACTCCTACTGATGACGTCATCGATGACGTCACAGATGCTTCGGACATGCCTCAATTCGGAATGTACACCCCGAGAGCTACAAAATGACACCTCACACGACGCATTCGGACTAAGGATGGTGCATCTCTACACCAAACTCACCCTCACGCACCCACAAAATGTCCACTTTCGCTACTACTCGTACCGATGACGTCATCAATGACGTCACAGATGACGCGGACATCCCTCAAATCGGAATGTACACCCCGAGAACTACAAGATGACACCTTCCAGGACGCATTCGAACCGTGAATAGCCCATCTCGACCCCAAATACCTTCATGTACTGCCCGAAAATGTCCACTTTCGCTACTACTCGTACCGATGACGTCACCGATGACGTCACAGATGACGCGAACATCCCTCAAATCGGAATGTACACCCCGAGAACTACAAGATGACACCTTCCAGGACGCATTCGAACCGTGAATAGCCCATCTCGATCCCAAATACCTTCATGTACTGCCCGAAAATGGCCACTTTACTTACTACAACCAACTGCGCCTGCGCAGATTGACGCGACTTGCATTCAAAAACACGCCATTCTGACTCTACCCCACACAAGCTTCACTTTGACACCCTCCACGACCCATTCGGACCCATAGCGGTCCATCTCTACCCCAAACACCTTCATGTACTGCCCCAAAATGGCCACTTTACTTAATACAACCAACTGCGCATGCGCAGATTGACGCGACTTGCATTCAAAAACACACCATTCTGACTCTACCCCACACAAGCTTCACTTTGACACCTCACACGACCCATTCGAACCGTGATTAGCCCATCTCTAACCCAAACACACCCCTACATAGCACCCAAAATGCCTGTTTTCTATACTACGGCCAGACTGCGCATGCGCAGACTATTGAACACGGACGAACCATTAGCCCAGTCGGATGCTGCTGCACGAGAGCTTCAAAATAAGACCTCACTCGACCCCATTGGACCACCAGGGACTCACCTAGACTCCAACATGTCCACCCCGTATGGCCCTATACACCCATAGCCATGCAGTATAGGCCTATGGGTGCCTACCCTACTTCGTAGGTCCTGTGATGTTAGTCACACTGCCATGTATCATTTGGTAAACTTTCCATTATAAATGAATTTGATAGCCCCAATACTGTGGAGTGTCAAAGTGTACTTGCTGTGATTGAATTATTACAGTGTTTACCATAACATAACACTGAAACAATGATCATATCATTAAGGACAATACCTCAAATTATAGAATGTGAAAATATTATTCATGTAGTCTTTTTTTTTTTAAATCTGGAGTTGGATTCCTTAACTTTATACAGATGTAAAAATAATGCCAGACAGCTTTTTAGACACATCACCTGAGGATTCCAAGTTGAAATCTGCCAAAGTGGTCCTGGTGACAGCCGAGTGTAGTAAATCTGGTATCAAGAATGCAGTGGATTTTGTTGTGAATGAGGGAGAAGGTACGTTTGAATGGTTCTACGATGAGTTTGACCCAACATTTTGAAATAAAACAAATGCTGTGAATTATTTGTGGTGTCTGATTTGCATTGTAAAATTGGACCGTGAATTTGAAACTGTAAACTTGGAACTGATGACCGGGACACTTCTTATCATGTTTGTTTTGACGAGACTAAGAAAACGAGACCCCACAACCTATACCGCAAATGTGGAGAAGTAGGTTTCCCAGGATGGTACTATACCTCCCATACCCCATATAGGCATTTTCCCGTAATTTAGAATAAAGTCCGTATTCCGTATTTTTTCAGGAAAATTTTTACATACACCCACCCTGGAACTAGGGGGAGATAACTCTATTGACAGGCGAGCCCCGTTAAGCCCGGCGACCTATATACCACCCATACCCCATATAGGCATTTTCCCAGGTTTTTCGATAAAGTCCGTTTTCCGTTTTTTTTTTTTCAGGAAAAATTTTACATGCACCCACCCCATTGCCTGAATGCCTCTTCACCTAGGCTTCACTTTGATACCTCACTCGACCCCATTGGACCATTAGGGGCTCCCCTAGCTCCAACACGTCTATTTCCATACCCTTGGGCCACCGCGCATGCGCAGAATGACCCTAATTTAACCCCACACCCAGCCCATCAGATGCCCCTTCACGAATGCTTCACATCGATACCTCACTCGACCCCATTGGTCCATTAGGGGCTTCCCTAGATGCCAAAACGTCTATTTTCATACCCTTCGGCCACCGCGCATGCGCAGAATGACCCTAATTTAACCCCACACCCAGTCCATCAGATGCCCCTTCACATAAGCTTCACATCGATACCTCACTCGACCCCATTGGTAAATTAGGGGCTTCCCTAGATGCCAAAACGTCTATTTTCATACCCTTCGGCCACCGCGCATGCGCAGAATGACCCTAATTCAACCCCACACCCAGTCCATTAGATGCCCCTTCATGAATGCTTCACTTTGATACCTCACTCGATCCCATCGGTCCACTAGGGGCTTCCTAGCTGCAAAACGTCTATTTTCATACCCTTGGGCCACCGCGCATGCGCAGAATGACCCTAATTCAACCCCACACCCAGTCCATCAGATGCCCCTTCATGAATGCTTCACTTTGATACCTCACTCGACCCCATCGGTCCACTAGGGGCTCCCCTAGCTCCAAAAGGCTATTTTCATACCCTTCGGCCACCGCGCATGCGCAGAAGGCCGATATGTCAACCCCTCACCCAGCCCATTAGATGCCCCTTCACCTAAGCTTCACTTTGATACCTCACTCGACCCCATCGGACCATTTTATCTAGGGACTACTTTTTCCGCGGAAGCATTTCCCGAGACCGAATCACCGCCAAAACCACGGCCAAACCGCATCACCGCGCATGAATACATTTTTTATTTTTATTTTTATTTTTTTTATTTTTTTTTGCCGGAACTTTTTTTTTTCTGCCGGAACTATGCACTCATTGACCTTTGGTGTCCCTCCCGGTTCCTCCCTAATATGCAAATTTTTGAGGTCAACTTAACTTTAAATACGTTTACTATACTACTAACTTGTTACTCTTGATATACAACATATAATCAGACAATACAAAATCGTGTTTAACAAGACCATAAGTTCTCAATTTAACATTACTGCTGAGATGAGTATGGTTGTTAATTTGTCCAGTTTGTTGCAAAAACATTTCTTTAAAACAGTTTTGTAATGAACATTGTAATTTTTTAACAATTGCATTGACCGGCAAAGGAATTTGGTCTGAGTGAGTATAACCCAGTGTTGTCCTAAGGATGTGATCAATGGAACATGTCCAAGAAAACTTCGGATGAGTTGACATGAGATTGACATCTTCCTGGAAGGCATGGTAAAGAAGTGAGGTATCCGGTGTTTGTTGGAGCTTCAACCAGTATTTAACCATGTTAGTCAGTACTTTGATAATCATGGGATAAACACCTAATTCGGCCAAACAGCCAATATTACTGGCACGTTTTGGGAGCTCTAGTATACTCTTACATGCTTGTATTGAAACCCTATTACAAGGTATGTTTGCCCAGTTTTTGAAGATATCATCCCCTTTAGACAGTAAAGTATAGCCCCATACCTCTGAAGCATACACACAGATTGGTTCTGTTATGGTTTGATATAGTTTTAAGAGGGTTTTAACTGGTGAGGATACAGGTGTACTAAGGCTTTGTTTGAGTTTAAACCAAGACCGTGTAGCTTTAGTCCTTAGGTTATGAATAGCGGACTTAAAATTTCCTTGGCAACTGAACTGGATGCCAAGGTAGTTATAGGAATCTACTTTATCAAGTAGGTAATTATCAATGTTAAAAGAATAATAATTCTTAATGGCAAACTTGTGACTGCATCCAATCACCATTACTTGTGTCTTCTTAGGATTAACATTTAGTTTCCAATGTTTACAAAACAAAGACAGTTGGTCTAGACTGTGTTGCAGCCCTGTACGTGAAGTAGATAAGAGGACAAGGTCATCTGCAAAAAGGAGGTGGGATAATGGGACATCATTTAGAACAGGTGGATTGCTCTTTTCATCATTGATGTAATAGCTCAAATCACTCAAATAAACATTAAACAATGTGGGGCTGCAGACACAGCCTTGCTTTACTCCAATATTTGACAAAATGGGATCCGATGTACCCTGACCCGTGCGTACTAAGTATGAAGTGTTTCGATACATATCTTTAATTAAATTGTATATGTTACCACCAATATTTTGAGCTAATAATTTATGGAGAAGACCATCACGCCAAATTCGATCAAATGCCTTGCGACAAAGCAAATAAATAGCTTTCTGTTGTGTGCCTTATATTTTCGGATTAGCGTGTTAAGAATAAAGATATTGTCTACAGTTGACTTATTTTTACGAAAGCCAAATTGAGAGTTATCTAAAAGGTCATTGTCTTCAAGATAATTGGCTAAACGCGAGTTAACTATGCTAAGTAAAAGTTTGCTGAGGCAGCTAGCAAGGGCAATTCCTCTATAGTTGTTTATATCAGAGTTATCCCCCTTCTTATGGACAGGGACAAGATAGGATTTAGTCCATTCTGAGGGAAAATAACCAGAATCAATAATTAGGTTAAACAGTTTTAAGAAGTGATCCAGTATGAAGGGTGAACTTGAGCATTTCATTTAAAATAAGGTCAGGTCCATTTGATTTGCGAAGCTTAAGTTTCTTGATGGCTCTCCTAACTTCATCAGCAGTAATTGGATTACTGAGAGATGTATGGGTCAGATTTGACTCTTTATCAGGAAGAGAAGATGTTATAGATGCATGAAATTCTGACGAGACATCAGGGGTATCTGTATTCTGTTTGAGAAAGTGATTGTACCATTGATTAAGGGGAATCTTGCCAACTGCATTGTCCTTCTCTTCCGTCAGTGATTTTAACAACTTCCAGTATTCCCTGGGATTACTGTCATACAGTTCATTCAGTTTGTCTAGTATTCTTTCCCCATACTGATTCTCCTTAAACTTCCTTATTTTTTTTATATATTGTTCTCTTTTCATATAGGTTTTTTAGGAGATGCCGGTCATAGGGAGATGCTAAGTGAGCATTCCAAGCCGTTTGCATATTATGTTTTAGTACAGAACAGTCACTGTCATACCATTTCTTCTTTTTCCGTGACTGTTTTTTTATGACACCTCACACGTACGACCCACGTTAAATCACGGAATACCATATTGGGTTGAAGAAAATAAAGAAATAAAACTCGTAATATACATCGGGAATATATACCTTCACCCTATATAGTATAATATTCCTACCGTGTAGGGTATAACACTAACGGTATATTATACATGGAGTATACATGTCTATAAAATTACTCTACATAGTATAATGTAGCTCAATGTGTTTTGTATCTTTTCCATAAGCTTTCTCCACATCAGTATTCCCACATTTTTTCCCCCTGGTATAATGTACTTATACTATAATACCGGGATATGTATATATAAGCCTATACTATACAAACCGTTAATTAATGTTTTATTTCTTTTTTATCTGGAATATGTGATTAATAAACCAGTAGTGTGCCAGTGCCTTAGGTTTACCTGGATTGTTTTTTGTTGGTGGTGGGTTCAAATTCCCTCCTATCACCCCCCCCCACCCCGCTCCCAACCCACCCCTCAATTATCCTTGCCCCCGACCCACCCTCCCACACACACATGACGCTGGATATATAAATCTAGAGAATCATGGTGTACAGACATATATACGTGGGTTTAAGTAGGTCTATATGATCCATTTATCTCTACGCCAATTAATATTGGGAAGCACAGCACCATTAATGATTAACCGCAGATTAGAGGCTCTGGATAAACCACAAGTTTACTACCGTACAGTGAATGTATTTACGTTCAGTGGTTCCCGTGGAGTGGGTCTTTGACACATTATGAGCAGGCACTTGACCGTTTGCTACTGAGGCTTTTGGTCAAAAGGGCGCATTTTATTACTGGGGTTGACTGATTTACTGACAACCCATAGAAAACACCAATAATATTATATTCGCTTGCAAACCATCAAAGTTTACATTGTGTTTTCATAATTTCCATGAGAAATTTACTGCAAGTAAAGGCCAAGTAAAAAGCTGTAGGTTAGTGGGAATTCACTGCTCTTAATTATTTCTTTATTACTGTAAATTCTACCGTTCTTGTATGGCTGTTGTGAAAAAATAATCAATTAAGAATATGGCTAGTTTAACCTACATTATGTGGTCTTGTTCAGAACCTCAGGCCATTCTAAAAAAAAAATGTGTTTACTGTAACGCAATTAGAAAAAGGTGGGTAGGTAGGTAGGTAGGGAAATTTTTTTTTTTTGCCTTTTTTTTTTTTTGCCCGTGAATGTTCAGATCATCGTCAGAGTTGCATTCAGTTTCAAATGCTCACGAAGAGTCCAGGCGACATGCCTTGATACAAACAAATTTGTGCTGTCAGATACATCAGACACACAAGCTAGAACATCTCTTAACGTTTTCGATGAGCAAAAACGTTTTATTTTGTTTTTTATCACTAATTCTCCGTTCACAAAATCCCTGTTCAATGACAGACACTAATACGACAACGTTTTTTGAGAATTATTTGTCACTCTAACAGGTAACTATTTTTTACTTGCCCCCTGGTACTTCAGCTTGTCACTCCTATACTGAAACTTTTTGTTCACCCTACTGTCATCATTCATATATTCCAATCAGTCTCTCCATTTTCCAGGCATTGGAGAATTTGAACACAAGTTTTCTTTTCTCGATCGGGAGACGTTTATGACAGCGACGAATTTGTCTCCTTCCTCTAGCTCTGCATAGCCAAGATCAATGTCCTCACTCCCTGATGTTGACTCAGCAGGCTCATTTCTCTCACCAGACTGTTTAGTGTAAAATGTCAACAGAATGTTCAATTATAAGATTAATTTTGCTGGAACGATATTTTCTTAAGGATCATAACAACAGGGGGATTTTAACAACTTTTTTGTGGGTAACCCCGATTGAAAACTTGACTGAACGAAAAATTCAGTTTTGGGGAAATTTTGAAATTGAGTTTTACCTCTTTTTTTTATCCATGGGAAAATGCACGCCAAACACGCGCGAAAAAACCTGAGTTCTAGTGAATAAATATTGATTTCTTCAAGAGATAAGTCGAGTTCCAAAATGAAAATGTTGAATTGTCCTGACAAATTATCAAGCAAAATCATTTGTTGTTGCCTTCATCATGTTCACTCGATCAACTCGCGAGTGTAACACGTTAGCGCTTGTCCGCTTGTCTGGAGCAAGTAAAAATCGGCACGGGCAACGCAACTTCCATGTCATGATGTTAGCTGCCCGTGTTGGCAAGCACGATTTTCTTCCGATTAAAATACTCACTGACGAAGTTTTATTGAGCTCCTATTCTCCGAAATAAAATGTAAGAATCGCTCAGCTTCTTCTGGTTTCGTTTTCGACTTGAAGTTGCCAGGCATGAACAGTCAGCTCTCGTGTTGTATGCATGAGAGCGGGATGCACGTCGAAGTGAACAGAATGTCCGATATAAATAAAACTAAACTGTTTCCAGGAACACAACTCAGTCATTCAGTCATATTAGGCCTGTATTAGATCGTAATTCAGTATTTTTAGGACAGAATAGTTACTTGTCGCGGCGACAGGCGGCATTTTAATTTAGTTGTCACTTGAAAAAATGACTTGTCGGCGATAGGTAGACAGGCGTTATTTCGACTGCTCAACGTCCGTGTCCGCCATTTTGATGGCCTTCACCAGCAGCGCCACCAGCGAGAGAGTAAACTCCCCTTACGGGATGCGCGAGGAGTTATTCCCCTTGAAACAGACATTTTTACAGGTTCGCGAAAACGAAAAAAAAAATATGCCGGACAATTTATTTTTGCGCAGCTACGTTTTTTTCGGGTCGGTCGGGTTACGGTAAACATAAATAATATTTTGAATGGCCTCATGTAGAGCAAAAAGTAGGTAATTAGGTCATTCCATGTCGAGGCCAACAATTGTGTTCCCAGCATCCATCAGTGAGCATGCGCGGTGAGATTAGAGTACCTGTTTACGAGTCTTCTGTTCTCTTTGAAAGTTTTGAACGATAAACATAATGGTTTGATCTAAAATTTCGGTAATTTGTGTTTTCGTGTTTCGCCCACATGACAAAACAACAGTTTTAGATTCTGGCGCCATGACCAGTGTGGTTCCTGACGCCAGAAAACTCGCAGTTTGCAGATATTTTTTGAACACCGGTTCGTGTGTTTATGGAGAAGAGTGTCAGTTTCTTCATCAAAGACCCGAGACGATGAGTGGCGTACATCCCGCAGCTGTTTATCCAGGACCAGTTAATCAACACTCAGATTCTGGGGAAAATCATGGTATGCACTGACTGGCATGGATTCAAAGCGATGTACACCTGAAAAGTTGTCACAATCTGTCACAAACCTGAAAATCAACTTCAAAATTATGCCATTCTATTTTTGTTGTCATTGAATGTTGTTTCTTTTCAGGAAAACAAACTGCTCCCATCGGCCTAATGGTTCATGGCAGCAGTGTTCTCAGTGGAAATTTGTGACAATATAATAAACAGGTCAGAGCAAAGGACTAACTGGGATATATATCCCACTTGGGTTATTAAATCCAAGTTTTGATATTATAAGTTATCCTGTCCCTGCGAACAGGATAAAATTCAGTATCAAACGAGCAGAGACGGGATAACGAATTTATTTCTACGAGCAGCCATTTCAACTCGGGAAAGTTGCGAGGTAAAGTGGGTCTAAAACTTGCTAATCAAATACGACAAAAGTGATAATGAAATCGGCTGGAGACGCGTCAAATATTTTGAAATATTCGGAATCAGCATTGTAGATTTGGTCATATTTCACAGAAATTGAGAATGGTCAATCTTGAATTAAACAACGTATTCTAAGAATGTTTTCTATCTGCTAACAGTATTTTGATTCATGTAACCTAAAATTGTATATGTCAAATAAGAATAAACACAGTACACTATCTTTTCCAGATATTCCAGGAACAGTCGCACATACTATCGGTCAGATTACAAAGTTGATATCCGACATATTCTTTATTTCCAGCTCTGTTTCGGTATCTAAACTACAAAAACAAGGTAGAATCTACTTAAAAAGAACTATAATTTTGCTTTTTCTTGCCGAAATTATTCTGTGATATTGCGATTATGTGCATTAATATATTTTCGTGTTATTGTTGCAGTATACTACCCATCACTCACCACTCTTCTATGTCTTTATACGAACAGAATAACTAGCAAAATATGCCAGCTTGAAAATATGTAAGTATGAAGGAATATATCCTAAGTGGGATATTTTATCCCAATTGGGATATATATCCCAGTTAGTCCTTTTCCCTGACCTGATAAAGGCAGCTCTGAATATTGTTGTGTGCTGGCACAATTGTTATTCTCCTTGAAGTAGAGCCACAATTCTTATATATCGTGCATCTTGTGGATATGCTGTCAATATAATAGGATCATGGCTGTTTTACTGTGATGATAGATGAATATCACAATCACACTTATATTCCCCTACATTATTTGCTTGTCAATATCAAGTGTTATTTTTAAGGAACCTGAGTACCAGATCGTAAAACATGTGATATGTGACAAAACTTTCATACCACATTGAGTAGGATAAAGTTAGATGATTTCGTCCAACTTAGGATGCAGTTGGCGAAATCGATTTAATTTGAAAAAATCATAAATGTGGCTTATCATCCTTATTTAGCTCCATAAACGTGACGTTGTCCTGTGTTATATGTCAAGCCAGTATATCGTCCTGCATCCAACCTTCATGAATATCCAGCTATGAACAATTTACTGAAAGTCCACTCAAGCACACCATATCTTCAAAATCTGTTCTACAGCATTATGTACATATCTTCAAATGTGTATGGGTACATCCAGACTGGTCCTTGCATGAACACATTGCCACCAAATGACAATGTGAAAATACCAGTAAATCATTCCATCTACTCTGATGAAAAAAATGGCAATAACCACTGGAAAGAAAACTAAGGACCCCCAATCCCTGGACAGATTGTATATAGGCCCCTACAGTAATTACAGTCTGCTGACAGGCTGTCTAACATGTACACTGATTGGCTAAATTCGAATTAGGATAGCCCCCCACGCCTTCACATTGCAAGCACTCGGATTGGTTGCTTTACTTTCGGGGGACGAACGTAAGTGCAGCTTGGGGGTGAAAATGATAGGGTGATGGAATAATTGATTCTAAATAAAGGAGAATGTCCCCAATAAAATGCAGTGATCGAATTGACTTGTATGTTCAGATATCTATCTCCGTGAGCATACAATCTTGGGTTGGGCTATTGAGATTGCACAAGTGTTCTAGAGGTTACACCCACATTAGCTCTGGTGGGGTCTTCTTCTATGCTACGAGAGAACAAGGCTCCGGCGGCAAACCACTCACCAGATGTAGTTGTTGGGAAAGTGCCGGACGGGCAATATTTGCTGAACTCACTGACCATAGCCAATAAAATAATTTGATTCTCTGTCGACTTACCTTTCATCAAAGACCTTGTTTATGAGTCACTGTCCATTTTTAGCTTTGCAAGAGGGCTAAAGTCAGACGAGTGGAGTAAAACTGTCCACATCGCCGCTGTGCACGTACTGTTTGTCTGCGTGGGTTTGTGGTGCCTAATAGGCGTTCGGTGATGTGCAGTTTTACCCCCTCATCCGAGTTTTGATGTCTTGCAAAGCTAAAAATGGACAGTCACTCGTAAACAAGGTGTTTTATGAAAGGTAAGTGGACATAGAATAGAATTATTTTATTGGTTGTGGTCAAGCGGTTTGGCAAATATTGCCTGTTCCGCACTTTCCCAACAACTACATCTCCTGAGTGGTTTGCCATCGGAGCCTTGTTCTCACATAGTATGGAATAAAGGCCCCACTGGAGCTACACCCACATATATACAGTTGATAAATTGGAATCCCATACCAGAGAAGATTAGAAGGCTGTAGTGAAGCCCCATTACAAGAGACGTTGCACAAGGCGCCGATCTCAAAGTACCCTAAAGCCTACCCATGATAAATGGTTTGTCGTTTGGTGCTTCGTCTATCACAACTAATTAGATAATTAACACTGAGACTGAGTAGACTTGTTTGAACTTGTTCTCCATCAGACAGTTTGGGCCGAATATTGTATGGATTTAGTTTACGGTTCCACATATACATGGCATGAAGAAGTGTTAAGATGCTCAGATGTTCCCATAATCATTTGAAGTGTTGTATAAGGCTGTACAACAGATTTTGAAGGTATGTTTGGAGTGGGAATTCAGTATTTGTCCTCAGCTTGTACTTCTGGATATTCACAGGGGTGTGGGACGATGTCGCTGACTGGCCAGGAATTTTAACAAAGGATGTCTGTCATGCTAATGGGACTAGCTTATATCGAACTTCTAGTGTAAATATATTGTTTTTTGAGCTATAGCATAAATGTGCTGACCTAAAAAAAAAAAAATGCTGACCAGGACATGTTGACAACTTTGCTGAAAACGGATTTTGACAACTAAAGACTCAGTGAGCAACTTTGAGTATGTCTGAAGTTACCCACTTCCAAGAACACATTTGTTATCAATAAACCATCATGTGACACTCATTTTCATGAATCGGGGCACAATTTCGGAAACCAGAACCCTTGCTTCCATGATACGGGTCATCTGAAGTATCTGCATAAATACAGATATTGCATTGCTTTGTCGAAGATGTCCGAAGTATACTGAATCTACCTTAGTCATCGCTGCTGTTGATGGTTATCTGGAAAATGAACATCCTTGCTTTTACCATCTAGCGTAAGGGCCACACTGACACTCCTATTCAAGCATTCAATATTTCCAATTCTGTCTAGTTAATATTTTTGTTCTCCTTCATCCTGTGTAACCACAAGAAGTTTGTCTGTGCCGATTATGTGAGGCTGATTATTCACATATTTATTTTGGCAAAATAACATGTGAAATTTCAACTAAGTGTACCCTTACTCTTTATGGTCAATGCAAGGATGTTCATTTTCAAATGAAATGCCAGCAAGGTCTACACACTCACTAACATCGCAAGAATGTCAAGAGGAAATCAAGGTCCTCTGCCAATGTGGCTTCTAAAATTAATACCGGTACTCTACACATTTGATCACCGTGTGAGCTGAGGCCAACTAATGGATGTCATTTGCGAGCGATCAAAGGGGCCAAAGTGACCAGGACCAACTTAAGTTATAAATTTATAACCACTAAGTGATTTCCGAATCTTCACTGTTCACAAAAAAATGATATTTTGACCAGTGTGAAGACAGAGAGTATGACCCATGTCAATTCATTTAACACAGTGCTATGTTTAACAGCCGTCAAGTGCATGCGATACATTCATAAAATGTACATAACCATGAGAATATAACCCAGCTACATGTATTACATATCAGATTATATCCTTGCCTCCCACGTTTTCCTCAATTATACATATCTTTCCTGGAAAGCCAAGACATTAAGGTAGATTAATGAGGTATTACTGAAGGCCACACTCGTTTTTGAACAGTCACACTTGTTTTTACTGTGCAAATTGATATTATATAACTTTCTAAAATTATTTGTTACTCTGCTGATGGAGAGTTGATATAACAATCATGGCCCAATTTAATCATCTAACAAAGTTCGTATAAAATGGTTAGTCCGGATTGTGAATGAAGCCTGGCCTTGTTCACAATGTTTTTAATAAGATATCAGGACCACTGTCTTTGGCGTGATTATGGATGCATTCATCACTTTTATCATATTTGACAACCTCATCACCCATGTTAAGACTACATGTACTGGCATGACTGATGATATCTGAGAGTCAATCATGGGTTTTCACTTACAACAGTTTTAAGTTACATGTATGTATGTATGTAGAATAAGTTATTAGAATTGAAAATTATCAGTGTACCATACGCTCATTATAATATGCCTTGTATTTACAGGTGACGCAATTGCTAACAATGGAGACCAATTTTTTAATGCAACCTTCAACTCGGCCGGACAGATTCCCGAATTTCAACAATTTATACAAGTGAGTACAGCTATGTTAGTTGGCAAGAACTTTAGGGAATGCATAGTAATTTATCAGCACTTGGATACGTAATATTTCACGCTTTCACATGCTTGCCAATTGATGGAGTCATTGACTCCAAAACTGGAAAACTAATATTGGGGGTATGTCCCCACAGCTTCAATGTTTCAGATTCGTTTGTACTAAATTGTTGGTCAGTCTAAATGCTCATGAATCAAATAATATTTTATAAAGAACTCATGAAGCCATGTTGCATCATGAATTTTTTTTCATACACCTTCTGGGCCTTGGTGGGATGTCTCAACATACACAAGTGTGAACTGTGACTAGCCACATGTGTCAAACTTCCAAGCATGTGGATGGGAGTGAACAGTTGAAAACATTTCATGGTAAAGTAGTATTGGGTTCGTGTTATCGTTTCCTTTATCATGATAGTGCTATAAATGTTTCTTTCAATGGGATGAAAGCATACAGTTGCGAGAGTATCATTAAGATCTGACTGCTACCTCTTTTTAGCCCATCATCACCAGATGGTGGGCTGTTCAAATCGCTTTTCGTCCGTGGTCCGTCATCCGTAAACAATTCTTGTTATCGCGATTTCTCAGGAACTACTGCATGGATCTTTTCTCAAATTTGGTACACAGCTTCCCCTTGGGATCTAGTTGTGCAAGATACCTTTTCTGGTCCGTTTAGAAAAAAGAAGAAATCGCGGTAATGAAGTTTCATGGGGAAATCCAATATGGCCTGGATTTCCACATTAAACTTTGTTATCGTGATTTCTCAGAAACTACTGCATGGATCTTTCTCAAATTTGGTACAGGTTCCCCTTGGGATCTAGTTATGCAAGATACCTTTCTGGTCCGATTCGAAAATCCAATATGGCCACCAGGCGACCATCTTGGATTTCCCTATGAAACTTTGTTATCGCGATTTCTCAGGAACTACTGCACGGATGTTTCTCAAATTTGGTACACAGCTTCCCCTTGGGGTCTAGTTGTGCAAGATACCTTTTCTGGTCCGATTAGAAAAAAGAAGAAATCGCGGTAATGAAGTTTCATGGGGAAATCCAATATGGCCACCAGGTGGCCATCTTGGATTTCCACATGAAACTTTGTTATCGTGATTTCTCAGAAACTACTGCATGGATCTTTCTCAAATTTGGTACACAGGTTCCCCTTGGGATCTAGTTATGCAAGATACCTTTCTGGTCCGATTCGAAAATCCAATATGGCCACCAGGCGACCATCTTGGATTTCCCTATGAAACTTTGTTATCGCGATTTCTCAGGAACTACTGCACGGATGTTTCTCAAATTTGGTACACAGGTTCCCCGTGGGGTCTAGTTGTGTGAGATATCTTTTTTGGTCCGTTTCGAAAATCCGATATGGCCACATCTTGAATTTACCAATGAAACTTTATCGTGAAATCTCATGAAATTACTGCATGGGTCTTTCTCAGATTTGGTACACAGGTTACCCTTGTGGTCCAGTTGTACAATTAAGATACTATTTCTGGTCCGATTTGAAATCCAATATGGCCACCATATAACAAAATTTGTTCTCGCGATTTCACAGGAACTACTGCATGGATCTTTCTCAAATTTGGTACACGACTTCCCCTTGGGGTCTAGGTGTGCAAGATACCTTTTCTGGTCTGATTCGAAAATCTGATATGGCCACCAGGCGGCATCTTGGATTTCCCCATGAAACATTGTTATCATGAATTCCCAGGAACTACTTCATGGGTCTTTCTGATATTTGGTACACAGGCCCCACATGGGACTAGTTCTGCAAGATACCTTTTTTTCGTTCGATTCGAAAATCCAAGTTGCGCTTCAAATTAATGCGGTATTCCTGAGTTGTGACGTTACATCACAAGAGTCGGCGGATCAAACGGTTGGACATATTCTATATATTGAGTGTAGAGAATATCCATGCCTTCATCTTCTATATCAAGGAGTTCAAATGATTCCGAATTAAAATGTATTTCTTCAAATTTTAAATCAGTTTACTTTAGTCCATGCCGTTGCAAGTGAACTGCCCCACCGTTTCGTCTGCTGACGGGTCGGCTACACGAAGGGACGTCACTCTTGTGATGCAACGTCACAACTCGACAACTGTAGACTACTGTGTGTTTCGATCCAGAAATTTCCAAAGTTTCAACATTACTGCACGAACCGGATTCCTTCAGTATTAAGTTGTGTACCATCTTACTATTTTCGAGCATGGTATCTTGAAAGAGATATCTCAAACTAGCACAGTAAAAAGAACAGAATTAGCATTCGTTCCTAATTATAAAATCTTGTATGTTTCATAGCTCATGCCAAGTTGTCAAAGAGATTTGTCTTCGCTTGTAGTACCCAATGATGACGCATCAAAAAATACAAAACGAAGACGAAGGATCCTTCGTACATTCACTTTCAGACTAACTTTGCTCATTTCACTTGTACTATAACAACCGCGACATCAAGTACAGTTTCTAGAAATCTTGAAACTCCTGAAACTTATAAAGATAATATCTTGGTGTTTTCCAGTGTCCCTTTTTCGATCTTTTTTCGCGCAAATTGAAAATTCTGCAAACAAAATTACTATTTAATCGTTTGCTCTTAGTAACAATGTACAAAAAGATCCTCTTGTCATTAGCTTAAAATTATCTGACGATGGTGGGCGCCAAGATCCTTCAGGATCTCTCGTTCTGCATGGCTTCAGTTTGTTATTTAAAAAAAAAAAATGCTGTGTTGGTCAAATGGTTAAAGCTTCCCCCTTGCAAGCGGAAAGTCATAAGATTGATTCCAGGCAGTCATACCAAAGACAAATATATGGGACTTGTTGCATGTGGATCAAGAACTGACTGGCCTGGTGTCAGGACATTGACTGGGTGACCTATTACGTCTGCCTTTGTGAAGGTATTTTGGTAAAAGTAGATATATGAAAAGGCAACATTAGGACTGCTCTGCTGCTTAGCCACACCCTCTTGATATGAATGAAAACTGTTGAAAACGATGTTAAATCCTCTTCACTCATCCCAAGGACTAACCATTTTTTATTTTCATATCCTCATGTATTTTTTTGTTTGTTTGTTTTTTGTACAGAGGCCGAGAGCCAGATCCCGTAATCCCCCACTAACAGCCATGGCTACGAGGGGCATGAAACCGTTTGTGCCACCTAACAGAATGGACCAGGCCTTTCCAGACAACTTTGCTGCCCTAAACCTTGCCAATAGCAGTAATGTTAAGGTTTGTGCTATTGTGATACAAAGCTACACTTCTGGCAAATAATGGGATAATCATGATACTGTTGAGACAGTTGTTAATTGCATGACACCGATGAATACATAGACATGCAGGGTCTATATTAGGACTTATTAAATGATGGTCCAGGCTCCCCTGTTCCCACTGAACTATTCAATTTTTAGGTTGATGATATATTCTCATATTGACTTCGATTTGCAGCTTAGCTACGTTCAACATACATGTAGCATCTCGTACCTTAATGCTGTAGAGCAGATATATATGCACGCAGGTTGTGAACAGATGTGCTCCCAACGACACTAACCTGGATGCTCTGTTCTTTTCAAATGGGTTAAACTTCATTCTTATCTGCCAGTGTAAAATTCAGAAATATTTCTGAAGCCCTGATCAAAATTCCAACCAAGAAGTCCGCCTTTACAGTTTGAGTTTGGGATTGGAAGTTTAGAGGTGGTTTTATTGTTTGGAGGACTCCATAAAGAGTTCTGGATTTTACATTGGTGGATAAGGATGAAGTTTATCCCATGTGAACAGAGCGGAACATTGCAGTGAACTCTGGTGGGAACACATCTGTTTGTGACCTGCAGGCTTATATGTTGGCTTCATAGCATTAATGTACAAGGTGCCTTGTTAAGCTTAACTGAGTGCTTCTACAAATTTGATATAACAAGATGGCCAGGCACTGCCGCCCCGAAGTGATCGGGCGCTTCACGTCTTCACTCCCGACAACAACAACAACACAGACTGTCGACGAATACTCGTAGCTTGAGGACGACGGACATACAAAATTCGTCGCCGTGGACAGAGAATCCCTATCTTCAGTCAGTGTAAAAGAAATAAAATAAGATTTCAATAAGAGGGGACTACTGACGTTGAAAAGTCGGGTAATAAATTCTGCAGTTATCTTTAATATTGGTCACAAGTAAGAGTTTTTTCCCTTGATTTCTGTTTACACAATATGTGTGCATTTGAGTTTTACTGTCTACCATAATTATTTACATAATGTTTCAATTAAAGTAAACTAAAGCAAACTTAAAATGTCTCTTTAGAGTATAATTATTTCATAAACATTTTTTTCTGGTGGTATTTATGAGAGATTTCAGAGTGTATAAATCTGTAGGAATGTTGCCAGGTTATATATTCGATCACAACTCTGGTGGGAACACATCTGTTTGTGACCTGCAGGCTTATATGTTGGCTTCATAGCATTAATGTACAAGGTGCCTTGTTAAGCTTAACTGAGTGCTTCTACAAATTTGATATAACAAGATGGCCAGGCACTGCCGCCCCGAAGTGATCGGGCGCTTCACGTCTTCACTCCCGACAACAACAACAACACAGACTGTCGACGAATACTCGTAGCTTGAGGACGACGGACATACAAAATTCGTCGCCGTGGACAGAGAATCCCTATCTTCAGTCAGTGTAAAAGAAATAAAATAAGATTTCAATAAGAGGGGACTACTGACGTTGAAAAGTCGGGTAATAAATTCTGCAGTTATCTTTAATATTGGTCACAAGTAAGAGTTTTTTCCCTTGATTTCTGTTTACACAATATGTGTGCATTTGAGTTTTACTGTCTACCATAATTATTTACATAATGTTTCAATTAAAGTAAACTAAAGCAAACTTAAAATGTCTCTTTAGAGTATAATTATTTCATAAACATTTTTTTCTGGTGGTATTTATGAGAGATTTCAGAGTGTATAAATCTGTAGGAATGTTGCCAGGTTATATATTCGATCACAATCTAATCTGTTAACGGTAAAAATTTTTAGCTTCAATAGTTAATAATTCTAGCATCTAGCATGTGTGTTTTATCATGAGGTCATGCTAAACAACCTATTAACTGACAACAGCCGTACTGTGGTTTGGTGTGGTTGTACCGGAGTGCACAAAACATGCACGTAACAAGTGAACGGCGGACTATCTTAGGCCGAAGTTTATATCTTGATCGACAATGCAGCAACAGTTCTATATGTTGTTGTTGCTCTAAGAAGACACGTCATGCTAATGTCGCCTTCAATTGTTGGATGATACACGGCACCGTCATGGTTTGGGTCAATGAGTTATCTCGTAACACTGAGTTATTTTAGCAATGTTGTTGTAGACTGTGATATAATTCATGTAAATAGAATTGTCAGTATTTGTTGGTCTCTGAAGAAACATATGACCAAACATGTGACCAACCTCAGTTCTGTAATTGGTGCGATGAAAAAGTTGGAAAAATTGAGTTTCATCATTTTTTTGATGAAAAAGGCAAAAATACGGCGCGCAAAAAAATTGAGTTTTCAAAATTTTGAAATTGAGTTTATGAACAATTTTGGGCTAGAATAACCCCTGGTGCCGCCTGTTGCTAACAGTCAAAGAGAGGACCACCTAGATGTACATGTATAGTTTACAATATACCTTTTTGTTCAACAGTTCAAACATATTATTTGAACATAAAAGGAGAATCTAGTTATGTGCTTCAAACTGATAGAAAGTCCATTCAAAAGTATGACAGCTCTTGCTGGAAAGATAGACAAGATTGTTTTTCCTTCAGGCTTCAGAAACTAGAAGTGCATATATGCTGTTTGCAAAATGTGTTTTGAGAAATCCATAGTGCGCAGAAAAGCCTAATTTGGGGCTCCATATTGACCTCAAATTTCACCTAAGCATTTGATAAAATGGATTGCTTTCATTTCAGGGACCCGTTAATCCGAGTGCTAATGAATTTGTGCCGAAAGCATCTGTCATCTCACACAGCTCAAGTTCCCCATCCTTCCCAACCTTTGCCAACCTGCCCTCCATGCCCACCATGCCCACGAGTACACAGAATAACCATGTCAGCAATAACAGTAAGTCTTCTCCTGCCATAAATGTTCTGAGAATTCCACGACTACTCCAACCCCAGAAGGAGATGGGGTCCAGCCTTGTTGGTCAGATTCTCTAGTACCCCATATCTACTTTGGTCAACTTTTGTGGGGGAGGGGTAGGGGTGTTTGCTTTTAGCTGCATCTAACAGCCAAATAGGAAAAGCCACTGACCAAGGGTTATTCCTGGTGATGGTTCCAGTTGATTTACAGAAGAATGCACTGATGCTTGTTGATCCCCAAACTTTCATTAACTTGGTAAAAATTAACAGTAAAAATTCTTGGCTTACTGTTTCATCATACAGTATTTGTCTGAATACATGTGTTACAGATGCAGCCACCCTATCAGCTGGAGTCAGTCCCACCCCCAGTCCTGGAATGTCCCCGGCTGATTCACCCCTCATGATGCGAAGGACAGGCTCTCCAGCTGTTTCAATCCAATCATCATCAACACCATCTAACAGTAAGCCAGCTGGCACCATTCAGGTTAGGAACTGTCACTCTTGATATAAACTTTCATACTCCTGTGCATGCAACTTAGAACTGGAGATGAAATGAGTTAAACATATTGACCATGTTATCACATTGTTTATGCACATGTCAAAAAGCTCCTCGAAGACTATTTCATTGGTCCCACCAAATATTTGAAAGCTAGGCTTGGCAATTTCTTTCATGTCTAGTTATAACCTACCCATTAAGGTGGGAAGCTGCCTGACAGATTTGAAACCTCAGTGTTTATTCCACATGGTCAATCTGTACAGGCTATGTGAACTGGATGTCACAAGTAGATACGTTTTGGAACTGATATGAGGGATAATACAAATTATGTTGTGTTCGTAGGTTCAGGTTAATTTACAAATATTTTGTGCTGTCACCAGGAGAAAAACAATAAAGTTTTCAAGAACAATGTATGATCTGTATTGGAATGCATTCTGATTTAATATGAAGATATCATTATTACATTTTTGATTTTTGTCCACAATCATCACTTCTATTCTTTACTTATTTGTTGACACAGGAGAATGTTGGAGGAACAACTTACTTCTATTCAGCAGATGACTTTGCCCCACAGTATCAAGGTGTGGTAAGTATCATTGCTTTCTACTTCTCAATAGCCGAGATCGCCATTACAAATCTAGGGTAACTGGGCATGCGCACAAGGCGAGGTCACGAAAGGTCACTTGTACCAACGGCCGCATCCTGGCCAGGTTGAAAGTCTATCATATCTCGGAAAAAGTACTTTTTCTGTGAAAGTAAATTGTGTTCAGGGTAAATACATACCTGGGGCTGTTCTTTTGCCAATCTGGCGATAATCCATGAGATTTTTTAGTGATTTTACGTACAGTTGCACAAAATATCAACTGTTTTTTCAACACTCGTCCTATCTCTCCAACGTTAAAGCTTCAGATTTGGTACAAACAGGAAGTTCACGAAAAGCTGCGCAGACGATGCGCAGTTGCAAAAAAATGAAATGGCGTTAGCATCTATTGTCTGGGTTCATACTTCATGTAAGGATCATGAGACAATGCATACAATAGCGAAGTCTGATAACAACAGTGTGTCTTAAGATTCAGGCCTGTTCAGCTGCACAAAGGCTCAGACAAAAGCTACCTATATAAATCTAAGTAGGTTCAAAACTGCTTCATACCTGGGGCAGAGAATAACCCTATTTATTTTGAGGTCAAAAGGTCAGATGAAGGTCAAGTTCATCTAGACCAGAACACGTGAAAAAATGTGGATATTTGTTACTGTCATAACTCCATTTTAGGAATGTGGCTTATGATCAGATTTTAAATATACCTCAAACTCTTTTCAAGTAAATTGGGGAATAGCTTTTGGATTTTTAATTTTGAGGTCATTAGGTCAAAGGTAACATTTTTAAAAATTTATTTGCATGTATTGTGTGTTCAATCCACTCATCAGAGTAGTTAAAAGAGTTGTCTCTCTGGGTCTAGAGTTGTCTCCCCTATTTCTGCAGAACTAAATCCTGTTGTATTCTTTTTCTTTGTAGGTGCTTCCAAATTTCACCATGTTTCCCTCCCTCCCACCACATATTGCACACATGAAAGTCAAGGCCAATATGCCCCAGTTCTTCATGCCAGATGAAATCAAAATGGTTGGTACCAGCCTGCAATCAAGAAACATAACTTGTATTTATCTCCCTTCCATTGTTACCATTTTAACGATGTTGATGATAGTCATTCGGAGAGGATGACTCACTTTTGTTGTTCGACTTAGCTTCCAACTGATTGTCAGAGGGAGTAATAAATTATTAATGATTCTTAGTCATTCATCTGTTCAGACACAATCTAAAAACATCTGTGAAAATTGTCATGTATTTCTGTGATATTATCTTGTGCACAACAATGACAATATACAAGTTCCAGTGTCACATAGCATTCATTAACATTGTTCACCGTAATCTTCTCTCTGTAGGAGTTACTCAATAGGCATGCATTGACTCTCTCACAGATAGATCCTGGCCAAAATGCAGGTGAGCCAAGAAAATCATAAGTCTGAGTGTGCTATCATTGTGAAGTGAATACTGTGATAATAATGTATTCACATCAGTATATAAACCAGAACTGTTTCCTACCTGGTCACTCCCTTCCTGAATATGGTTTAAAAATAAACCCAAATATAGAATGGAACAAGCAGTGTTTATCATTCTTTTGAGTCATAACATTATTTGATTATGTAAAACTCTTCAGTGGAAACCACTACATGCCTTAATCTTGGCTTAATTGCCCAAGCAATGATACAATGGCAAACAGTAGGATGGCTGTTTATTTTATGGTTATCTATGTACCATTTGACTGAAAATTTGTTAATAAAATAGTTCAATCTATCTGTTGACTGAATAATTTTCACAAGGTATGTGTTGATATGATTCCCAAAAGTTCAGGTTTTGATTTGTCCATAGCCCATGAATATCAATAACAAGTGTTTAACATGCCATTGAGTGTTCTTGGATATTTATTTTCTATTTTTGCAAGATGTCACTGGAGTTATTTGTATTATAATAGTTGTCTAGCTTTGCGAAACATGCTCAGCTTTATGCTTCACTCCATCAGTTAATACTTCTGATTTTATTTGACAGAAATTCCCCCAGAGGTTGACAACTACCACAACCTATTTCCACTTGAACCTCCCCAGGGGAATTCTTTACAGAAGTCCACCACATTTGGCTATCCAACAACGGCATACAAGGCTGTTAACACCAAAGATGGGATGACTTACTGTCTGAAGAGAATACATGGTAAGCTCACAAACTTATGAATTTGTGATAGATAGATCTGATATATAATCTACTGGATGTATGAAGTACATGTATATACAGCCTAGCCTCATAATAAGGCGCCTCCATGATTCTGGTATATGGCGAGTGCTGTTGTTTCCAAATTATAAATGCATGTCATTTCATCCCTTTTATAAGGATGAAAATCTATAAAGTAGTTCGAACACTAATATAATGACATGAAATGGCAAGTGCCCCCATTCCATTGTTCCCATTAAAAAACAGCATATTCAGTGACATATTTATATTTGTTGCAAAGCCTCAACCTGAACAATGATTTGGTGTAAGATGAATGAAATGTAGCTGACATTGTTTGCCTACTATTCGTGCTATGTTACGAGACTAGCATTTCTGTTGCCAGGTCTGAAACCCCAAATGTCAAGCATATATCAAAACCTAATACTATATCATAAACTTCTTCTTGTAGGATATCGGCTTGTGAATACCAAATGTATGGCCGTTATTGACATGTGGAAAAAGCTGTACCATCCCAATATTGTCCAGTTAAAAGAAGTATTTACGACTAAAGCATTCGGAGATCACTGTGAGTATATAACATTGGCTGGGACCACATGATTTTCATGACCTTTTGTTGTCTAAAATTGGTCTTACAATAAAATTCACACCGAGCTTCGGATTCATCAAACTTATAATTATGAAATATGTTGTCCATTTTCCACTTGTTGCATAACCAGTGTTAATGTAGGGAGTTCAGCTCAGGGGCTAAATGATGTACGAATTTAATGAAAAACACAATTTCACTGTCCTGCAACTTTGCGTGAATTTACGTGCTAAACATCCGTAAAATGAATTGTTTTTATCAGACAGTGTCCTACAATAAATATTCTTTAAACTCCTTGTGGTTTTTATTAATTTCTCTTTGCTATTTCATCGTACATGTTAAACATTTCATGTCCAAATTCGGCCAGAGACTGTACCAGCGAAAGACGGACGTCGCCATATTTATCAAAACAGTCAAAACTCCGACGTTCGTCATCAGGGAGCCAATGGAAAAATGTCTTTCAAACGAACATGGTTTTAAAACGAGAATCTCGTAGATTGTCGTGATATGCGTGGTTTCAAAAATTTCCCACGGGAAGGACTTACCAGGTCAATTTTCTTCGTTGGTGGCCGGCCGACGGACGACCATGGAGGCCGCAGCTAGTCTCACGCGTACAGTCTGAAAGCTGAATGTATCCTGCGCCTTTTGAACTGGAAGATTTTGATAAATTTAAGCCAGCTATTCCACGAAATGTCTCTGGAAAAAACAGTCCCCTCCACTTCCGAAGTTGCCGCCATTTTGTGACGCTTTCCTATGAACCCGATTCCTATCACCTCCCCTTTACCTCACTTCCTGAATTCGTTGGGAGTATGAAAACACATTGGTGGTTTGCCAACCCTGTTCCCGCTGACTCAAGGCGCTGACTCAAGGGAGATAATGGAGTAGTAGCTTTTGGCATCAGATTAACTGTCTTCAGTTTTCCAGCTGTATTGACCATATACGTGTTATGATCTTTGAAAAATAATTATAATATCGTTCTCTCAACAGAATATTCTTACAGTTATTGTGATAATTAATTTCTTCATTATTTATTTAAATTAAGTTCCTTATTTTTTCCATATGCAAAATCTTCATTTTCTTATTATTTTTTTTATTTTTTTAATTTTTTTTTTAATTTTTTTTTTTAACAAAACTATTTTAATACAGGGAATAGGTGTGCTCAGGTTTTAGATAAAATGGGAGGTTCTTGTATACATTTTGAATTCATCTTTCTAGAGTATTTGAAAAGATAATTACTTTTTTTTTACCACACCCCCCCCATCCCCACCCGGCATGGGGCATATACAGTTTTTAATCTAGGTGGCAGCCATCTTGTTTTTTTATCGCAACTTTCATTTCTTCTTCTGATACTTTGCCAGATATCTCAAATATTTCAAATTTGGGTAGCTGAAGACATATGGTGGTGGTCATTTGCTGTTTTGATTCCCCTAAATGTCCATTTGATCTGAATTCAGAATATCTGTAATATGCAAATTTATGCAAATGAGCGGATTATCTTCATTCCGAGAGAAAAATAAATATATATTTTGGAATCGTCATAAAAAATTGACTTGAAGTGTGTCGTTTTGGTGAAATTATATGAAAAATGGTCAATATTGTTACATTTTTGTCTCTATTTTGCGATTTTGTCCCCTTTTTCAGTGCCATGGGTCCAATGTAGGAGTATATGGTCAGAGTTCCGAAAAAATGTCCTTTATAGGGATCTTCAAATGACACGAGCTTCGCTAATACTTGATCGATTTCAATTTCGTAAACTGAGATATATTCCTCTCAGAACTAAATTTGATAAAAATTTGATTGTCTGGATGATAATGTAAAATAAAATTTGAGCTGAACTCCCTAGTTAATGTACAATCGTCACAGATTCAGGACATTGATTAAAATGGTCGCAGATTGTGTGTAATAATTGCAGATATTAATAAAATGATAATAATAACATGAGCAGTGTGACTATAACGTCACAGGACCTATGAAGTAGGGTAGGCATTAGGACTCCAACGCGAACTGAACTCTTGGAAATCCCCACCCCCAGTTGAAATCCTGCCTATATTAAAATGGGCGCTGCCCAAGTCAGAATCACCAGTGATTTTCATCAAAAATCACCAGAAATTTTCATCAAAAGTAGGTCAGCTCAGAACTTGTTGGTAACAGTCTCCTAATGCGCCTTCATTCCAAAAATAAATAACGATCGCCGATTTAATTCTACAATTTTTACCCCTCGGCCAAAATTTGGCCGAAGGGTATTGTCGTCGTCATGTACGTCTGTCCGTCCGTCCGTCCGTTCGTCCGTCACACCTTTCTCGTTACCAAGATATCTTCAGAACGACTTACCCTAGGCACACCAAACTTGCAGTGCACATCCGTATGCGCGTGACGCAGAACCCTAGTGAATCTGGACCTGATTGGTTGGAAACTTTGGCGGCCATCTTTAATTTATGCGAAACCATCACAGCTTTCTCGTTACCAAGATATCTTTAGAACGACTTACCCTAGGCACACCAAACTTGCACTGCACATCCATATGCTCATGCCCCAGAACCCTATTGAATCTGGACCTGATGGGTTGGAAACTTTGGCGGTCATATTTAATTTATGCGAAATCATTAATCTTGTGTATCTTAGGTACCATTTCACTGTTCCGTGTGTGACCTTGGTATAGATCATCGATGCATCAAGAAACTTCAAAGGAATGACCAAACCAGTTTCCCTGATTCGGTGGAAACCTTGGCGGCCATCTTTAATTTATGCAAAATCTTTAATGATATATATCTTTGATATCATTCAAGTGTTCTATACGAAACTTGGTATACAGCATCGATGTATCAAGAGACCTGCAATGTATAACCACATCAGTTCCTCTGAGTGGCAGGAAGGATGGGCGGCCATCTTTAATTTATGGAAAATCATTAATGATCTCTATCTCCTATACCGTTCGAGTGCTCGATGTAAAATTTGGCATATATCATCGATGCATCAATAGACTTACGATAAATGGCAGTTCTGGTGTTTCTGATTGGGCGGAAACCTTGGTGGCCATCTTTAATTTATGCAAAATCTTTGATGATGTATATCTTTGATACCATTTCAGTGTTCTATATGAACTTGGTATACAGCATCAATGTATCAAGAGACCTGCAATGTATAACCACATCAGTTCCTCTGAGTGGCAGGAAGGATGGGCGGCCATCTTTAATTTATGCGAAATCATTAATGATCTCTATCTCTGATACCGTTCGAGTGCTCGATGTAAAATTTGGCATATATCATCGATACATCAATAGACTTACGATAAATGGCAGTTCTGGTGTTTCTGATTGGGCGGAAACCTTGGTGGCCATCTTTAATTTATGCAAAATCTTTGATGATGTATATCTTTGATACCATTTCAGTGTTCTATATGAAACTTGGTATACAGCAGGGGTTATTCTAGCCCAAAATCTTTCATCTACTCAATTTGAGAATTTCACAAAACTCAATTTTTCGGCGCGCCAATAATTAAAAAAACTCAATATTTCCATGGTTTTCATAGTTTCGGCTCAGAAACTCAATTATGCAAACATTTTCATAGGGATAACTGAAAACAAATTTCAAACCCACAGTTGAAAATTACACATCCATTATACACGTCCGCCTGCATTTCAAGCCTGCGAATATTTTTTTCACTGGTGACCGACACTTTGGCAGGCATCAATAACTTAGTATCTAACATTTGGAATGTGTTGCCCTGACAAAGATAGTATCTGGCTTCGTACTCAGTACTACAAAAGGTAGCTGGTTTTTTTCCAGGAATAGTTGTTTATAATCGTTAGCTAACATGAAATAAATATGACTGCATGATTAACTTTGTCGAATTTCTGTATGCAAGATGTAGTTTTTGTCTGAGTAAAAAACCATCGAAATTGCCTAGAAGAAGAAATAACAATACGATGTTTATCAAGTATTCTGTTTGAAAATCCAATCAAATGGTACTATGCCTTTCAGTTATACTTAAAAGAGAATCAACAACCCAAGATTGTTGATTTTATGACCTTGAAAATGGTAATTTTTCATTGAGAGGAGATCGTCAGATACATTTCGTTGTTGTTGTTGCAAAGCCGGGGCCACTCAATTTCCGTGTCTAATTTCTTTGCCCATGGTTTTGCAGTTCATTAGTCATTGCAGTCATTGCAGTCAAAGCATTCTTATATTTTGTACATTAATGTCTATAGTGCACAAATTTTATTCTGTTTCGAGTGGTCGCTAGCTGTAAAATACCAGATCAACATCGTTTGAAGCAACAATTTCTGCCTGGCAAACGATCCTGTCAGAGTGAATCTTGCAGCGCATTTACTGATGATGTCAGCAATATTGCGAAGATGGTATTTGGCAATCTTCTTAACGCTATATTTCATTGGATGATAATGAACTGCCTGTCCAATGAATGATCGCGATACTGCCCAACACTCTCCTATCAAAGGTTCTCCTATGCACCATTCGTTCAAATTGTCAGTATCACCTTTGTGCGGAGAGTCACAGTGCGCCAGTAAACAACAACAACGAAAACAGACGTCGGATCGCGAACTCGGACAAGATTCAAGGATTAAAATAAGTTTATTTAGATACAAATACACAATGATATGGGCGAGGAAATATCAGTAAAACTCAATTTTTTTTCGCGCCCAATATCGAAAATTAAAAGAAACTGAATTTGTCGAGGGAAAACTCAATTTACAAAAATCCTCTAAAACTCAATTTTCAAAATTTCTCATCGGGATTACCACGATGAGAAATCGGCTAGAAAAACCCCTGTACAGCATCCATGTATCAAGACACTTGCAATGAATAACCACATCAGTTTCTCTGAGTGGTGGGAAGGATGGGTGGCCATCTTTAATTTATGCGAAATCATTAATGATCTCTATCTCTGATAATTTTCAAATGCTCTATGACAAAATTTGGTATACATCATCGATGCATCAACAGACTTATGTAATGAATACCTCTGATTGGACATAAACCTTAGAGGCCATTTCTAATGGCAAATTTTTTCATAATCTGTATATTTGTCACTTGACTGCTTGGTGTTCCTGAAGTCTTGCTTCAAATTGAATACATTATGAATGGCTGGCGCCCAGAGCCGAGGGGTTTTCAGATGCGCAGCTTCGTATTTAACTACAGGAAACAGATTGAATAATAAAAAGTTCAGTAGATTTCAGGCTTTACGTGTGAAAATACATTTACATCTCTTTAATGGTTTTCAGTGCCCTTGTCCAGGGCCAAAACAACTTTTTGAATCGCATTATTTTCCCAACAATACAACAAATTCTTATATATAGTCCTATAGTAGAAAGGTAGCATTTATGTAGTTTACGGTAATTCAACTCAAGACCAACACCTCGGCACAAGATAATAATGATTCTATGTCATTCTCCTGAGCATGACCGGTACAAAGACGAATAAATAGCATCTCTACATCACGTTGTTATCTTAACTCCCAGACAGATCTGTTTATTTTTGTCTCCCCTGCTCTGACCTCTAAGAACAATTTAATTATTACACCATGTCAGTATTAACTGCATTCTCGAATACCAAGCCTACCAGACTGTTAGTTCTGATCTGTTTATAGGCCTATTGGGGGTGACCCAGCTACACTGCTGTGACCTCTAGCTCTCAAAACAATTACGGATGGCATATCCCACCAGGTTTTGTACTGTGTTATATATACAGTGAAACATACAGCCAAGGGTTCCCGATGGGCATGACAGTGCACTCGCTGAGCCATCAATAAATAATAAAAAAAATAATTATAAATCAAATTTTCATCAGAATTCGTCAGCTCAGAACTTGCTGGTAACAATGCCCTAATGCACGTTCATGCCAAAAATCAAGGTTCTAATGTCAACGGTTCTCCTTATTTTGCCGACGAAAGGATTCGGATGGACTGACTGACTGACTCACTCATTACCGGACAATTTGCGATCTGTAGCCTACTTCGTAGGAATAATAAAGACTTTATTTAGACTGGGTGGCCCAATTAGCATGCAGGCTAGTCTTCCTTGAGGCCCAGGAAAAAATGTATCAAAGAATGCCAAAATGTAAAGGTTGTAGTACGCAATCTGTCGCAGTATTTACCCAAATGTAAAAGGTAGAATTTATAGTTTCTCAGTATATGCAGGTTGGGGGTTTCATGTATTCTGTGTTTGACAAATTAATTTCATAACATTTGAAATAGCTGGTATTTTGTTCCTTGTTGTTTAGTAATGTGCTTTTGTGGGCCGATGTTGATTGTTCTGTTACTCTTTCATATCTCTTAATTTGCAGCAATGGTTTTTGTGTATGACTACCATCCTTCAGCCGAGACATTGATGTGTCGACATTTCAACAACCCTGCTCCTATCAATGGCTTCACCAGTCCGTACAACCTGGACGGCTCTGCCAGGCCCTTCAGTGCTGGGAAAGGTAGGGCACCTATTATATATAAGGGCTGTTCCAGAAAAAAGTACATGGGGGGGACAGACGGCACTTCATATATTTACGTGTGGGTCGTGGGGTAAACGAGTTATATGATTACATGGGTGGTTGTCTGAATGATAAACTGATTGTTGTGGGTGATGGAAAAGAAAACTAAATTCTGGTGGTTGTTGGGGGATTTAATAAAATTAATAAAAGTTGCACAAAATAAATCTAGAAGGCGAGTTCTTCTTTACCGAATACCTGATGAATTCCTTTTTTTGACGGGTCGCCACAGCAAGAATTGCGTGATCGAGAAGATGTTCGTCTGAATTCACTCATCAGAATTTACCCTCGGGGGCGATTATTCTGTTATAAGGAGGCACATTGTGTGACACAGTTTGTGTGTGCAGAGGAATATGTTCGAATCCGGGAAATACCGAATGTCGTCACGTGATCAATCTCGACCAATAGAACAGATTTTCAGAATCTCAAGAAAATTCTCGGATTTTCAGTCTCACCCGACTGTGTTGTTGTTGTTGCTATTTTTGTAGATAATGAATCTCCGTTAAACCATTCTAGCAAACGAAAATTCTTTTGGCTTGGGTTTGAGAATGCCTCAAAAATATAAATTTTGTGAATAGAATTCGAGTTATGTACCTCCGAGGGTTTAATAAGTTCGAAATAACTGGTTCCCGTGCGTTTATACATTGATTTGCAGCACAGTGCGTTCTCCCCGCAGAGTCGTATTTCCCATAATAGACTCAGCCGACTCAGCTTTCCTGTAAGTAGGTCAGGGAAAACTGAATGCCTGTAGCTCTGTCTGCAGTCTGAGCAGCTGAGGGCGTGTTGTTCTCGTCCCGTGAATGTAACTGGAAGCAGTACGTAACCGCGTGGTTGTTGGCGGCAGTTTTCACAGGAAAGTTTCTTTGGCTTACTGTTGACAATGTCAGATGTATATTTGTAGTTTTCAGTCGACTATGTACAAAATTGTTGACAGGACGACTGACCTAAAGGACTTTGAAGCTGGAGTCAAAAACAAATTTAAATGGTCATGGCTGGAGGAAAAATAAATATCAGTGGCGTCTGACGATATCCATAAAATAGACCTGGCTATGCATTGTGCATGTTGTGCAACGATAAACTGGAATACGTAACCACTGGCAAGAGTGACTTGAATAATCATTTTAAACATGCAAAAAATCTCAAATCTAATAGAATATTTGCGTAAAAGTTGTGCCCAGCGGGGCTAAAACGCAATCATACATACATATAAAACATACAAAACAAATTGAACATCGGACAACAGATAAAACATGCAAATATATAAAAGGGTTTCCATTTACCCGACATTAAAATAGCCATATTTTATAATAACCATAGGCATGCTGAGGTGTATATATTTATAGGTGATCCGTGATTCTATAGAACATCAAACATGTATACTAACCCAAGAGGCTGAAACAGTCGTAGACAAATTTTGCGGTTGCTTTAGCCATAAAGTTTGAGCCATCAACAAGTTTCTTGAAAATGAGACTTTGCATTGTCTGTTCGCTGCCTAGCTAAGGTTTGCTACCTAAGTCTTAAACCTGCTTTTAATTAATGCCATTAATCCCTTATTAATTGCACAATCAAACGTAGAAAACGGAAGTTTAAAAGAAAAAGTTAGCTCCCCTAGGAGAGAGTTGTCCGCCCCTAGGAGAGCTCTTCATTCAATTCCAGCGTGGCCACTTATAGGCGACTGTAGCCTCATTCCTATCCTCTTTCTCTTGTTTGCTCGAGCAGTGCACATCTAGGGAAGTATTCAGAGGCAATCTTACAACATTGGTTGTTGTTGTCTCGCTGGTATATCCTTTATCAAGTGTTGAGTTTGTTGTATTATTCGGAACTTACTTACTGTATTATTATGTCGGAAGTTCCGTCTTTTATTCCGTGTCGTATGTGCGGGAAAAATTTGTTCCCTTTTGGACGCTCACACGGCTTGCTTTTCATGTAAAGATTTGTGTTATTGTGCGTCCACGTGCGCGGAATATGTATTATGGGTTCGACGGCTTGGAAGATTTATGCCCAGGGCCGTCGTGCTTTGCTTTTATATGCTTGTGAGGACCCGTCTATTTCGGAGATCGACAGACGGGTCTTAGAAATTTCTTTGGTCAATGTGTGAAGTGTTGTTAGGATCTTGAACGAGCTGGTCAAGACCCAGTTTCTCTTAATTCCATACTATCATACACGAAGATAATTCTAGGTTGCTAGACAGTTCGACCCGGTCCGGAGTTTCATTGTCTAGGTTGATCCAAAACCCGTTTCCTTTGTTACGCTCAACAAAGACCAGGCAGTTTTGCCTGGCCATTCCATTGTCTCCTTCAGTCAAAAGAATTCTTTACCTCAGGTTATTTCGCCTGTCTATCGGTACCACATATCTCTTCCAAAAAGGAAAGCTAATAAACAACGTGGACATAGTTTAGTTAATTCCGTGCCCGATCTATTTGTGGGGCGAATCTTGGATTCGTTTGAGTCGGCCACGTGTTTAGTGTCTTTGGACGTACGTCGCTAAATACTTGGGGCGGAGATTTTAAATTCTCTTGAAATGATCGTCTGGCGATGTTCTTCTAAAAGTCTTTAGGAAATCTCATGTTTAACAAATAACACAGTCCTGCATTAGGCCAGTGTGTAGTCAATATTACGTCTTCACACAAACTTTGAGTTACGACCCGGTGTGTTTGAGGTAGGTTTTTATTAGCCTCCAACATTCCGTTGTGTTCGGTCAGTAT